>CANXYC010009117.1:0-29840 GCA_948193065.1 Aleurites moluccanus | reverse complement strand
TATATATATATATATATATATATATATATATATATATATATATATATATATATATATATAATTTTAAAAAAAATAAAAAATATATAAATGAGTATTATCCATTATGTCTCGAAGTCAGACATGTAGTACCACAAATAATTTTATTTATATATGGATTGAATTTAAATTTTATAAAATTCGATCCATTGTCATGTCTAAATCTAATGCTTCATAGCTTACAAAAACAATGGTCCAAATTCGTTTAAACAAAATTTATTTGTACGACTTCGTTTGAATTCCGATTGTCACAAAAATTTCCAGTCGTTTACTTTTCAACCTTCTAAATCTTAATGATGATGTTTTATCGTTGGTCAGATAGGTAGATCACCAAAAAAAAAAAAAAAAAACTTTCCTGTTTCACCGTATTTCGAGGACGCGTTTAAAAATTGATTTTTGAATTATTTTACAAATTTGTAGTGCGAAACATTTCGAATGTTTCAATAGTCTCGTGTGTCCGATAAAAAATAGATAAAAATTAATATTTTATTAAAATAATTAATTTTATTAAAAATGAGTATTAATTATAATTTTTTTTTAATTTTTAAAATTTATGTTAAATATTAAAAATAATCTAATTTTTTTTTTTATTCAAATATTTCAAAAATCATAAAATTTCTTAATTTCCTCCTAAAATACAATTTATAGCGTTTATCTTCCTATCAAAACACCCTCTATATGTATCTACAAAATAATTTCAATTTTTTCCTAAAATAACTTGTAAATTTTATAACAAGAATTAATAACTCTAATACCAGTTGTTGAAAAAATTAAAGTTATAAATAAAATAAAATAATAATAAAAATAATTTTAAGTGATTATTTTTTCAATAAATTTACATTCATAATTTTTTAAATAAATAATTTATTAAATTATAAAATTATAATTTTTAAATGTACAAAATTAAAAATCTATCTCTAATACTATGCAATAATCCAGTTACATCCTTGACTCAATTATTGTATTTGTATTTTAAAATCTCAAGCTAATGGGCTATTTATAAGAGGATACTCTCTTGGATTTATTACTCTCACTGATATAGGATATTTAATTCTATATAATAAATGACTTTCGCTATTCCTTTTTTAGTTTAGGATTTGGAAAAACTACCCCAACAAATTAAAACAGATATGAGAGTTCAATGTCACGTACCAAAATTTTCTAGAAAATTCCAGTGGGTATCGACTTGGTGAATCATTAGAATCGTGACATAAACCAGTAAATAAATCAAAAGAGTTGAGCCTCAGATTTTCTAACCCTCTAATTTCAGTTTTATCATTCAACTGAAATATCATCAGCTAAATAAATTAAAGGATAAATTAATATTTGATCATTGAAATTTAATCTAATTAATTAATTTACTTCTATTCATTCCATGTATTTTCAACCATTTTCCATCAGTTAATACCACAAATAATTTTTTGTTATAATAATATTTTTTACTCACTAAAATACCCTTCCTTCCATACAAGCACCCAAACCCAGAATTGCTAGCCAATTAGTAATATAAAATCACTTCAATGGTTTCAAACCCAGGGCTGCTCGAAGTTCATTAGCTTCTGCAATCTCAGGATCTGGGTGTTCTACCATCATCCTTCTTTTCCTTTTTCTTCTTTGGGTCTTTTTGTCCATCCCCATTCCTTTAAAAACTGCTATTGCGCCCATGTCCCTTGCGACTACTTCGCCTGCCACGGTCCCTATCTCGCCTCTCCCTTTCCTTATCTTCCCTCTCTCCCTCTCATGACCATAATCCTTTTCTTCTCTCAAGCGATAGTGATGCCGATCCCGATCTTTATCCCTCTTCTTATCCCGGTCACTGTCACTTTCCCTGTCTTGTTCTAGCCTACACTCATGTCACCTGAGTATACAAATGCTTTGCTCTGTTTCTTTGAAATCCTCTTTTAAAACTAATGAAGATCCATTCTTGGTGGAGCTTTTATTACAATATGGTCGATATTTGCTTATTTCTTGTTCATGGTCTGGAACTCAGGAAGAAAATCTGTAGGGTATATGGAATAACAGTACTGGACGGCCACCATGGGAATATGTTTCTCTCTCTATCTTCTCTCTCGCTCTCTATGTTATGCTTTTTTATCTCATATATGTTTTGTTTATTGAGAGTCGTTTAACTATTGGATTTTCTATGATTTGGGGTATTATTGTTGTTGTTATGTTTAATCAGTGAATGAACTTGTTTTGCTCTTGATGATGGACTGGTTCTTCTTATATGGGAAATTCAATGGTAAGGGATGAGCATTTTGGTATTTTTACAGATATTTAACGGTAAAATGGAATTTAATTAATTAATTAATTAGATTAAATTTCAAGAAAATTAAATTAAATAAAGCAAGCATTAAGATAATAATAATATACCGATAATTGAAGGGTGGCTATTCCTTTTTATCTGTTCTATCAGAAGAAAAAGGACAATTACATGAGCAACTGTACAAAGCTCAATAGCTCATCTTTTAACAAACTGATAAAAGTCCCCATGAACTCACATCAAACTTTGAGACTATTATTATTAAATTATTATTGTTTTTGGCCATCGGAAAAGAATATAAATGTATGTGAAGTCGGATTCAAGAACAGTCACGTGTGGCCATTGAAAATCTTCCCAACCCCAACAAAACCTAAAAAAAACAGAATGTTGGTACAAAGTAAAGATATTGATCAGTGAACAAAAAGCTGTGGTCCATTATGTGCAAAACGGATTCTGATTCTGTATGGTTTTTGGCAATGTTTGTTTTTTGCTCTGTACTCTAACCATCACAAATTAATAATAATATGATTAATATCTTGAGACTATCAGGTCATATAAATCAGCAAAATTTTGAAATTTGACAGCAATTTTCTCTTTTAACAAATATATATATATATATATATATATATATATATATATATATATATATATTTGCCGTTTAAATAGTGATTACAAATTCGAGTATCTGTAAACACATTAATCAATATTAAAAAAATTAAAATCTCCCAAAGAGAATTTTTATGACTCAAATCTGAATTAATTTGTAATGATAGACTACTGAATGATTTAATAAAAAAAAAATAATAATCCTTATCATATATTGAGAATTTTTACGGCTTAAATTTGGATTAATCAAGATTACCGAATAATTTAACAAAAATAATAATAATAATAATAATCCTTAACATACATATATACATATGGATGATTAATCATATACATTAATTTTAATGGGAATAATATGTTAAATATATTTTAACCTTAGCCGTTATCTTTCTATTTTTTTCTGGTTCTTTTATAAAGTTTTTTTTTTTTTCACGATTGATTTTTCTTTTGATAAAAGGTAATTTCTTTCTTTTTCTTTTCATGGTTTTTTATTCAATAAATACAATTTTTTCTATATCTATTAATCTGTATCATTTTTCATTGATTTATTATTATATATTTAATTTTTAATTTTTCTTTTGGAGTTTCTAGCTAGTTGTTTTTTCATAGAAATTTATTATTCTTCTTTTGTAAAAACATCTTTAAACTATATACAATCTACAAATTTAATTTTTTGGTTTTAGATTCATTATTTATATTTTAAATAATCAAACTTCTTTAAAGACATGAAAATCAATTTATATCAATATTGAATAAAACGCGCTTTTCGCTGAATTACTAGTTTAAGTATTTTATTAATACCATTCAAAAATATTCAAATAAATTTAAACCATTTTATTTTGATATTTTTTATGTATAATTTTATATTTTTAACATACAAATGAAAATTCATAATATTCCAAAAAATAAACAACACTATCAGTATATTTATATCAATACCGTAAAAGAATGTCATAGCTCATTGACAAAATATACAACCCTGATGATAGGCCAGTCCACCAGTTACCATATGTCATTTTTATCTTCTGAATCAGATACAGGTATATTTTGATGGGGCATTGTGTAGGGGCCAGTTGCCATTTGGAGAGATTAAAGATGGTTTGATTCAACAAATAACCAGGATTGATGTGAACAACACCATCCTAACATAGAGGTTTTGTTGTATTGAATAGCACTTGGAAACCAATTTATTTTGCTTCTTCTTCCTGTGTTGTCTTAATTGATCTTCTGATACAACCCAAAAAAGCCCATCTATTTTTATGCTGCCAAGAAATGAAAAGCTCATCATGTTTCTGATATGCAAGATATGCATTTTTATCCCTTTTTTATGCCAGAGTTAAAAAGCTTGGATAAAGTTATTACTTGAGAACTTGTTCATTTCTTTAAATCTTTCTTTCCCTGCAAACTAGAAGATAAGATACTGAAAATTGACCAATTCAATGAAATTGTGTTGTGAACGTCTCATGTTAGCCTTTTTAAAGGCCGATAACCAAAATAATAAGCTTTAACCAAATTATATGTACATACCCTTTTCTTGGAAAACATTCGGATCGACTTCTTGGACTTTTGCGTTACTAGTTAGTATGAAGATCTAGGCGTAAAGATCTAGTCCCTTCGTTGGAAAGAGACTTGGTAAAGTAGATATGCCAGTGAAGATCCGAACTACTTGCACCAGGGAAATGCTCTCAACTATCGATTTACATAATTAAAACTAACCAATCAATCAGGTTTGCCATTAAGGTTCAAGGGGATAGTATCAAGGTGCAGTAGTAGAGATCATATAACAGATGAAATGGCTCCCACTAGAGAATCCTAATTAAAAATGAATCATGGTAATTAATAACATCATTTGCTGTGTAAAACTTGAGGATCAATTCAATGCATTTTGTCATAAAATTCAGAATGTGCTTCAAAACCTAATTAAAAGATTTTGAAGTCTCAAGCATTTGGCTAAATATATGTGGCCTGCCTAAAGTTAGGCTGGTTAAGCTCAGCCTAATTCAATTAGGACAAAGTGGAAAAGGATTTGAAATATCAAAACTGAACAATGATCATCCAACCTTATCGTGCGGACTAGAGATTCACGATTATTAAGGAGATGTTTGAATCTACTTAAAATGGACATAAAACACCGTTTTGAAGTTTAAAAAATGCTGAACGATTTTTTTGAGTGTTTGACAGATTAATTCAGAATGTCATTTTGAAACTTAAAAACATAAAAAAATTAAATTAGGCATGCTAGCTTTTTTTAAAACGATGTTTTTAAAATTTCGTTTTTCAAAATGAGTTTTTCACCCAAACATTTTCTAAGACCAAACACTAATAATATGCTGCTCACTTGCTTAGCATAAACAGAAGAATCTATCAAGTACCTAAGCTGAACACAAGGGGCAGCTCTCACATTGATGAATAACAACACAATTGTACACATATGACTATAACTGCATTCAGACTATACATGTAACTGAAGATGAAGCAATAATTGAATGATTGTCTGCTTGAGGCTGGGATGAGCTTCTAATGTATGGAAGCTGAAGTTATCAATAGCATAGCTTCACTCTCCAACTGGGCAATGATTACTCAGCAGATAATGCAAAACAATTCCAGATTCCTTGATGCTACAAGCATCATATGCATCAAAAAATGCGAACAGCCTACAAAGCTATACCAGCAGATGTGTTTAACTAAGTCAGATCAAACTCCTAGTACCACTTCGTATATAGGTATTCAGAACCTGGAACACAATTAAAACAGAACATATATGGCGGAACATGCACCTATCATTAGGTTGGTAAAGCCGCACGGATCAAAGAATGGTGAACCAAAGATTTTAAATTTAATTCAAATCCTGATACCCATCTTATACAGTTAAGGTTGGGTTTGGGGGAGATCAAAAGACCCAACAGCAAGAAAAGCCCTAAATTTAGCAAGTATAGTCCTATCTAGAACCACTATGAGGGGAAAAAAAAGCTATGAATTATATGCTAGTAAGGAAATATTTGCAGCAATAAATGAGAAGAATGTCTCTAGAAGATATAGAATAGAGAAGGGTAGATGAACGAAGAGAAAAAAGTTATCCAGTAAATACTGAAAGAAGAGATCTAAGAGAGACAAGAGGGGTGAAAAACCATGGGGCTACACAGGCAAAAGCTGCTGGAAGAACATACTATCCACTAAAGCTACTAGGAAAAATGAACAGTACAGGTCCTAACATGAATAGCAAAGCAGCTGTGCAGGTGTCAAAAGTTATTTTACAATTTCTCACATAACATTCTTTTATCAAAGCAAAATTAAAAATAGCATAAAAAATTCATCTCAAAATTAAGAATAGCATTAAAAATTCATCCTTGAGGAGGGAGCTTCGCTCAAATCCATTAGTATCAATAGCTTACCTAAACCAAATAGTAATATGCTCTAAATTCCTCCTTTTTAATAAGAATGGATCCAGAATTCCCACTCTACAAAAATAGCCTTCTTCCCTTTAATGGAAAATAACATAACAGAAATGAAAAGAAGAAGAAGAAAAAGAAAGGATATTTACAATTTCCTCCTCCCTTTTTCCAAAAACTTGTCATATGGTTCTTGAGGTTTATAGCATGCACACACTTACATTCTTTCATTTTTTTTTTTAAATAAATGTTGGTAATCTTTTAAGTTAGCCTTTAAAACTAAACAAAGGGGAAAAATTATAAAAAATAAACTTTGGAAGTATAGAGAATCATAGTTTCACACCTATAGCTCAAGCATTCCCTAGCTCTTCTATATCTTTTTCTCAAGTAGATCTTAACATAATAGACTAGTGCTATTGTTTGAAAGGGGAGGATAAATGGAAATCAGCGTGGCACTATAATCCCACGGCTTTTTTGATAATAGTGAACTAAACTACTGTCATTTAGGCACTCATCCTTTTCTCAAGTAGATCTTAACATGATGGGATTGTGTTAGTGTGTGAATAGCAGGAGATGAAAGGAAACTGCAATGGCAATATAGTATCATGACATTTTCCTTAATTGTGAACCAAACTACAGTCATACAGGCACTCGTCCTTTTTGGTAATTGTGAACTGAATTAAAACCATACTTTAATCCCAAGACATCATTTGTAGCTATAATACTTTAATGATTAACATACTACGCCTATCAACATCAGTTCCTTACTATCAAGTTTTATTCCCAGATTAACTGAAAGTTTGAAGTCAAAATTTTGTTCAACCCACCAACTATTGCTCCAACTCTCCACTTCAACCCAATTAACATGTAAGGGACACTAAAAACAGATATCGGTACTTGGATATGACCCTTCTAATGTTGAGGAAAATGACAAAAGTTTTGAGCATACCTGGGTCAAACATAGTGTATTCCTAACACTTCTACTCAGACCCAAGCAACATGGTCTTGCAGAGTTCAAACAGATTTCACAGGGTATTTCATATGTGGCTTTTTATTCTATTCTTGTTATGGGCAAGCAACAAAACCAACATTCTGTTTCACACGTCTCTCCTTGTAAATAAGCATGCTGGCATACCTTTCAGAGGTTCAAATTTGACCTTGAACAATCACAGGAATATTCTGCTGTGCTATTTAAAGGATCCAATTCTATAAAAAATGGCCCCAACACATTTCTCGTTGAAGTGTTACTATCTCTAATCTCTAACAACTTCAACTTAATTGAACATAATTTATAGTTCTTTGATTACTTGCTCGTCAAGGTATTAAGATCCAAAAATGAGGAGGAAAAGGAAGGGGGAGAAGGACAATCTCATTACAACATCCTTCCCCCTTCCATAGTTATTAAGAGGCGCGAGGCTCCTCAAGCGCTAGCCTCTGCGCTGCGGGCGACGTAATAAAGGCGGGCGCCTCTGTAACGTTACTGTACAGCTAAGTTTAAAAAAATAAAAAATAAAAAAAAATATGATATCGGGTCCTTGAAAAGAAGAAACAAAAGTTATCAAGTACTTCTTCTCTTCTTCTTTTTCTTCTTCTTCTTCTTGCCGATCTGTTACTACTAACTGGTTGCTATTAGCCGGATCGCCGCTCTACCGCTGTTGCGCCGCCCCGATGCTGCGCCGCCGCCGCCGATTCATAGGTATGTATAAGTTAATCTCTATTATATATATATATATATATATATATATATAACACAAAGTATCTTTTTTTTTGTATGCTAAACTTTTTTTTGTTATTATTTTGTTTTATTTTTTCTGTATGCTTAACTTTTTGTGTTATTTTTTATTTTATTTTTTTTGTATATATATATATAACAGGCATGGACAGATTTTTTATATATATAATAATTTTATTTTTATAATCATAAAATAAAATATATTTTAATTTTCAATTATTATTTTTTATTTAAATTAGTTTATGAATTAAAAGTGTTAATTTAAAAAAAATTATAGTTTTCATGAATTAAATATTAATTAATCATTATATTTTTTTTATTTATACTAATTAATTTAATTTATTTAATTGAAAGGAAGCTGATAAAAAAAAAATTTGGCAATTGTATTTTTTTTTTATATGACTATTTAATGTTAGCATTAATTTTGAATTATAATATTTAATCGGTTATTTTTAATCAAATTGCTAATATTATATATGGATTTTTTTTCCAGCTCTTATTTTAGTATAGATAATATTTAAACTCTAAAACATGGAAAGTAGTGGTGGTGATAATTATAGAAAGGATCCTTACTGGAAATATGTTCGTTTGAATGATTCAAGTAATAAAAATGATATAGTTTGTACTTTCTGTGAGAAAATAACAAAAGGTGGCATTTATCGAGCAAAACAACATATTGTTGAAAGATTTCAAAATGCCACAATGTGCAAAAAATGTCATTCTCATGTACGTGAAGAAAATTCAGAGTTATATGCTAAAGAAGATTGCAACACATAATCTTGACTTTGATGATGTTGAGACTTATGGTGATAATGAGGAAGAGGATGATGTTACAAATTTGAGCATGAGCTCTAAAGAAGGAAGTAGCAAGTCTGTAAATGTGAAAAAAGGGTCAAGACAAAAAGGTCCAATTAATACATATTTCACACCTAATGCAAAAAAAAGTTGTCCAAAGTAGAAAATAATCAAACATGAAGCAAACCACCATCAATGAAGCATGCAAGAAGGAATTAAGAGAGAGAGCTTGTAAAAATATAGCTCGATGGATGTATGATGCAGCAATTCCTTTTAATGCCGTTAATTATCCAAGTTTTGAGATGATGATTGAATCAATTGGACAATATGGTATTGACATGAAACCACTTAGTTACCATGAGGTGCGAGTTCCTTTTTTAAATAAGGATGTGAAACTTGGAATGAAGTTTTATGAAGAGGAATAACGAAATATGGTTGTTCTATAATGTCAGATGGTTGAACTAATAAGAAAAATAAAATTTTGATGAATTTTTTAGTAAATTCACCCAAGGGAACTATTTTTCTTGAATCTGTTGATACTTCTGAATATTCAAAGACGGGAGAAAAAAATGTTTAAATTACTTGATGGTTTAGTTGAACGCGTTGAGAAAAAAAATGTTGTTCAAGTTGTCATAGACAGTGCTGCTTCTAATGTACTTACAGGTAAGAAATTCTTACCTAGTTCTTTGTTTTTCAAAATTATGATTGCATTTGCAATATTAATGCTAATAATGTTTTAAAATTGATAGGAAAATTATTAGAAGCAAAAGGCCCCATTTGTATTGGAATCCATATGCTGCTAATTATCTTGATCTTATGTTAGAGGATATAGGGAAGATGTCTAGTATTCATAGGACATTAAAAAGGGCTGTGAGTTTGAATTCCTATATTTATATTCGACCGGGGGTGGTGAACATGCTAAGGCAATTCACTGGATATAAAGAGCTTGTTAGACCAGGTGTCACAAGATTTACTACTGCTTTTCTCACGCTTTAACGCATACATAAATTTAAGCATCATTTGAGAAAGATGTTTACTTCTGAAAATTGGACAACAAGTAAGTGGTCAAAAGAGTCGTCTGGAAAAAGAGCAACTAGTATTATTATGATGACTAGATTTTGAACCAGTGTTGTGTATATTTTGAAGTTATTCGATCCTCTAATTCGTGTGCTCAGATTGGTTGATGGTGAGAAAAAACCAGCAATAAATTATATTTATGAAGCTATGGATAGGGCTATAAAGAAGCAATTGCAAAATCTTTCAATGAAAATGAAGAGAAGTATAAGAAAACCTTTAAAATTATAGATAATAGGTGGGAATGTCAACTCTATCAACCTTTGCATGCAGCAGGGCATTATTTGAATCCTGAATTTTTCTACTCAGACAATAACATATATGATGATGTAGAAGTTATGAAGGGTTTATATTCAGCTTTAGAAAGGTTGGTTGTAAGCAATGAAGAGCAAGACAAAATTATTGAGCAATTGGCTATATATCGAAATGCAAAAAATATATTTGGAACTTCTTTAGCTACAAGGCATAGAAAAACAAAATCTTCAGGTTAATAAATTTTAAACTTGAGTGATTTATTACATATTGATTGACATTTACTAGAGTATCAATCTAACACTCATGCATTTAATCTACTATAAACAGCTAAGTGGTGAATATCTTATGGATCTTCAACTCCACAATTGAAAAAATTTGCTGTGAAAGTTCTTAGTATTACCTATAGTGCATCTTGTTGTGAGCGTAATTGAAGTATTTTTGAACATGTAAGTGATTAATGTGTAATTTTTGCAACTTCTTATATACTTGTTTGGTAGAGTAGGTAATTAATAATTTGTTGCATAACAAAATGACATTTATTAGTATTAATGTATTTCAGGTCCATAGCAAAAAGAGAAATAGGCTTGCTCAACAAAAATTGAATGATTTGGTGTTTATGAAGTATAATCGAGTTTTGAAACGTCCATATGATGCACGAGACCGCATTGACCCCATTTCTTTAAATGACATTGATGATGCCAATGAATGGTTGATGAGTAGACTAAATGAAGAAGCAGAAGAAGATAATGAACTTGTGTTTGAAGATGATGATTTAACGTGAAGTGCAGTTGCTAAAGCAATAAGAATTGAAGAGAACGCCTATAATACTAGAGTAGGAGGAGAAAAGGGAGGAGGAGGAGCAAAAAGCAAAAATATCATATATACATCTACTCCAAGTGCTAGGTCTAAAGATAAGGGAAAAACGTCATCTTCTAATTTGAGAGGAGACAAGACTCCTCTTATATTTAGAAATGATGATGAAGAAGAGATTAATTTTAAAGATTATAATGAAAATGATGAAGAAAAGAACCTTGAAAATGAATATTATGGTGATGATGATGGTGGTGATGATGATGCTACTATTGATATAAATTAGTCATTAGTTATTATTTCAATTTAGTCTATCTAGATTTTAGTGGACTTGGAATTATATTGAGAATTTTAATATTTTTATTTGGCTATTTTTGGACTTCAAAATTAAGAGTATTGCTAAATTTTTTATGGTTTGTGACTTTTTTTTTTTTTTTTTATGTTATTGGTATTAGAATATTTAAGTAGTTTATTTTAAAAGTATGAATAATTAAAATATTTTTTTTATTTATATTGCGCCTCATGTCGCTCAGGTGCAAGGCGCAGCACCTAGGCTCCAGGACCCCTTTGCGCCTAAGTGCGCCTTGCGCCTTTAATAACTATGCCCCCTTCTCTCTTTTCCTTTTTTCTTAATAATCTTAATAAATGGTTTTGCTTTGTCCTCTTTTCATGGTGATAGCTAGCTACACAAAAGCAAATTTCCAAGAACAGTACTCCACATAAAAACAGCTTGCAGAAATATCAATATCTACTGGTCAACACCCTAAGAATTTTAAGGACATTAACAAATGCATGAAGATAGCAAAATTAATTTTCATTTCAATAAGATCAATCTGTAATGGGACATATGCTATGTACTAAACTCATGCAACCAATAACGATGTCAGCTGTGACAGAACCAGGATTACCACAAACTGTGAAGTTCTTGTCATAATGTTGCTGACAGCACCTTAAAAAAGCAGAAGGGTGGTAACTTCAAAGAAGTAAAAGTGGCACCATCAGTGGCACAGTATAGCTAGAAATAAAAAATATACAGTGCAAGCACATAAAGGAATCGTCAAGGGGAGACAGGTGAATGAGTAAACTACTGTGACTATTTACTTTTCACTTTCCATTGAGTCCTAAATACCAGTGTTAAATAAGAATATTTGGTCATGGATATGAAACTCCACAACTTCATACCAGTGGAAAGCAGCTAAGGCCTGCCCCTGGACATGTACCTACATATGATAACGACGCCTTGGGTGCAGGTATCAGAGCTTTGCCCTAAATTCTAAATAGCATGTACTACGTATAAAAAAAATGCACTTAAAAGGATTTTATTTCCTAAGAAATGAGATAATCTGCATTACGTGCGACTTAATTCCTTCAAATTCCAGACTTTTCTTCCCTACACAATGAAATTGCACCTTGTTATAAGGCAATGTGAACTCAGAAGCTAATGTATCAAACAATTACCTCAAAAGTGAACTAACTACGACCACAGTAGAAATGGTCAAGTAAGGGATGGGTTCATCTCTGAACCAGGAAAAAAAAAACAACTGTAACCAAGGGTTAAAAAAATAAGAAGACGGGTGGGTTCAAGTTTTTCAAGGCCCTTCATTGACTCTATATGAGATTAAATATCTTTCACCACTTTCTTCTTTTCATGCAAGTCCAGGGTGCAAAAACTCATTCATGTTGCTCATGTGCACAAAAACTGGAAGAGTAAAAAGAAAGGCAATTCAAGTTTTCTAACCAGCTTACATAAAGGTACCTGACCAATCCCAATCCCAAGTTCACTGTCCCATGAGAGGTATCCTAGTCTCTCTCTCATTTGTCATTCAATGCCAACCTGCCATTCTAACAGTTGAAAATAAGTCCATATACATTTTCTATGTGGCTCATGGACTACCTAAAGCATAACAAAGTATAACGCTTTGTAAGCCTATGTGCAAGCTTCTTTCCACTATTATGTGCACCAATGACAAGTATAGCACTAAGGCTATGTTTGTTTTGATGGAAATAGAGAGAAAATAAAAGAAAATAAGGGAAATAAGTATAATTTTCTTTGTTTAGTTAGCTAAGAAGGAAGAAAAAAGAAAAGAAATGACAAAAAATTACATTTCCTCATTAAAGTTTTAAGACAATAAAAGATAAAAGATGTGGGAAATGAAAATTACAAAAATACTTTTTCTCTACTCCTCATTACTTCTCTTTTATAAGGTTAGAATAGTAATTTTCTCTTTATTTCCTCCATTCTGTAAATAGGAGATCCAAACAACATAAAAAAATTATAATTATTTTATGTTCTTTTCTCTTCATTTCTCTTGTTTAATTTCCCTTCATTTCCCCTGCACAATTAGTGCACCAAACATAGCCTAAAAGAAATTTGCTAATAAAATAATAAAGAAGTTTGCATGATTCAGCTACCCTTATTCCTTAAGCGAGTATCATCTCCCAAAATGTAAAAGTAATAAAGAAGTTTGCATGATTCAGCTACACTTATTCCTTGAGTGAGTATCATCTCCTAAAAGGTCACATAATTTCACAATATGCGCAGAACATAATACCACAATATGCGCAGAACTCACACTGTCATAACTTCAATCCCTTTATTAATTAATTAACACATCCCTCAGGGAAAATACCAAATCTGATAACTTTGTCTTTTTAGGTCCCAATATCAGTGATCTCCAACTAAGCCCTTCACAAAATATAATAGTAAGTAATGACAAGCAAAACAGATAGCTGCTCCAGAAGACCTACACTAATATGTCATATATCACGTCTTCCATTCATTATTTTGCTTCTTAGGTCACTCTCGCTAGTGATTTTTGATTAATGCTATCTTCAATTTACTTTGGGGGAAATGGAAAAACATAAAAATACTAATAACAAAAGAAGAGTGTGAAGTAAACTTCATATGCTCTTTAGATATGTACATGACACTAACTTAGACACCTTTTCAGTGCATAAATCTACCAAGAAGACTATGCAAATATAATCCATTCATGAGGCAAATTTCACAATGAATTAAGCATAACACCAGAAGAGATATCAAAAAGGTACAGATACAACAAAAGATAACTTTTACATCTCCAGTATAACACCTTATTATTCCTGTTATCAAATTATGGTATGCATATACCTAGAGGGCAATTTCATATAGTTTAAGTTTAAGAAAACAACTAGTACCAAAATTCTACCCTAGTTAGACTAGGGAACTTCTCAAGTGCATGTACAAGGACAGCAGAAGTAAGAACCTGTATGATAACCCATCAAAAAGCCGTGCATTTTGGCAGCTTCAGATCAATGGGGCATCCTCGCATACAATCAACATCCCAAATTGTCTCGCTTACTCTGTATTAATACCAGTAGCATCCTGTACTCACCTCAGTGCTGTGCCCACTGAATCTGCTTAATATCAATCCCTTCCTTCACCATCTCATAAAGTGGGCTCATTTCCCTCAACTTCTCAACTTGCTGCACTGTAAGTTCAGTAGCCCTATCAATCTCCTCCTCTGTAGTAAACCTCCCAATCCCAAACCTGATTGATGTATGTGCCATGTCCTCATCCACCCCCAATGCCCTCAAAACATATGAAGGCTCCAAACTAGCGCTAGTGCAGGCACTCCCACTTGACACTGCCACATCCTTCAACCCCATCAACAAGCTCTCCCCTTCTACATACGCAAAAGAAAGATTCAAATTCCCTGTGTATCGCCTCTCTGCACTCCCATTTACCACCACTCCATCAAGTTTAGCCTTAATTCCATTCAACAACCTCTCCTGCAAAGCCCTAATTCTCTTATCATCGTATTCCATCTCCTTCTTCGCCAGTTCACAAGCTTCACCCATTCCCACAACCAAAGGAGTGGGTACAGTCCCACTTCGTATCCCTCTCTCTTGTCCACCTCCATTCATTTGGGGCTCCACTCGTATTCTGGGTCGTCTACGCATATACAAAGCTCCAATACCTTTGGGACCATAGATTTTGTGTCCACTCAATGACATCAAGCTAACGTTCCATTTCTCCACATCAATTGGAATCTTTCCCAGCGCTTGCGCAGCATCAGTGTGAAAAGGCACATTGAATTCCTTACATATTTTCCCAATTTCCTCCATTGGTTGAATCACACCAATCTCATTATTCACTGCCATAACAGAAACAAGTCCGGTATCAGGCCTAATGGCAGACCGCAGTTTCTCCAAATTAATAATCCCATCGTTTCCTACAGGAAGGTAAGTAACCTCAAAACCTTCCTGTTGAAGATGGCGACAAGAGTCAAGCACGCACTTGTGCTCCGTTTGTGTAGTAACGACATGACGTTTCTTCTCCTTATAAAATTTCATCACTCCTTTAATCGAAATATTATTCGACTCCGTCGCTCCGGAAGTGAAAACGATTTCTTTAGGAGATGCGCCGATTAACTCCGCCACCTGAGAACGGGCGGTCTCGACGGCGGAATCAGACTCCCAGCCATAAAGGTGAGTACGTGAGTGAGGGTTACCAAAACGCGCTATATAATAGGGAAGCATAGCATCGAGGACTCTGGGATCCACCGGAGACGTTGCTTGCATATCTAGGTAGAGTGGCCGAGCAGAGATTTTCACTCCTTTGACTGTTATGACTCCCTGATCATCAGACGGTTCAGATAACGGAGTTTTGACGGCTGCCGCGGCGGTGGAGAATCCGAGGAAAGCGTTAGTGCTGGAGGTGGTCCTTGCTATTGTTCGGCGGAAGGCGGAAGCTAGAAGTTTCGAGGCCATGACTTGACTGATCGGTAATTTGGGATACGATTTTTTTTTTATTCCTTTATCTGTTTCTATATAAGGAAAATTAGGGTCACCGACGGCTCCAAGCCATTGAGTTAAAATGTTTAATTCGTGAAATGACGTCGCAATAAAGAACCTGAGCCAATGTGACGCAAGTTATAAAACGGCATCGTTTATTGTACGTAAATGTCACGCGCTTCTTTCTTCCTTGCATATATAAAAATCCAAGGTATTTGTGGTTTTAAAGTACTCTGTTTTCTTCCTTTTGCTTAGCAGATCCGATCTGGGTAGAAAGGCAATTTCACCAAAATTTATCAAAGTTGTGGCATTGATATTCCAATATATTCCCAGTTACATACTCTAAATCTTCGTTTATTTTTTGCTACATTATTCCCCAAATAAAAGGGTCTATTTTGTTTCCCGTACTGCACAATCTTGTGGCTCTGTTTTTCTTTGTAAGTCTCTCTCCCTATTAAATTTTTGCCATTTCTAGTTTGAATGGAATTTGGGTTTAGTTGGATCTGTTATTAGATCCCAGGTTTGTCTCACTATGTTGTCAAAAAAAAAAAAGCTCTCTGTTTCTGCAGTTTTTATTGCGTTTATGACTGTAATTTATTTTGCCAAATTTGTGAAGTGTATTGGTTTTAAATTCGTAAATACATGTCTCCGAATATGGAATTAAACAGTTTGGATTCTCTCTTTCTGAAAATAATTATTTTGTCTTCTGTTAGTTACAAGTTTAAGCAACTCTGTTCTGTTCTGTTTTTGTTCTGCTAATCTTCAAGCTTTCCCTGCAGATCAGATTATCTTTTGTTCAATTGTTGCTTGTAATAAGTTCCTGCTATTAATTCTTGATTTTTTTTTTCTATTTTTGGTCAGTTTTATCTTTGTTAGTTGTCTAATCATGACCTTTAACAACTAACAAGGAAGCAGAAATAATTCTTTTGCTAATTTTGTTTGCATTGGTTTAATTAACTTGTTACTGATTTAGGCTTGGCAAGTGATTTCTGGGGTTAAAAATCATGTTCCGGTCATCACCAAGAAGGAGCCAGAGATCAAAAGTGTTTAAGGTAAAGCATGCTTTACAAATATGTCTTCTGCTTGGTGTTGGAATATGGCTGCTTTACCAAATCAGGCACTCTCGTGACAAGAAAGCAGCATATGAGGAGAGTGCGAAAACTGGGAATGAGATTATAAAGCTAGTAGGGAGAAAGGGTCTTCCTGAAGCCGAGGAAACTGTGATTAGAGATGTGAGACACAAAGAGGATGAAGATGAAAGCAAGAAAGAAGAAGAAACTAAGCTTGACAATAACATGGGAACTGGAGATGGGGATGGAGATGGAGAGATTCATGGTCAATTTCAAGATAAGACTGAAGAGGGAACTGAGCGGAGTGGGGATTCTACAGATGGAGAGAACAAGGAGAATGGTGGAGGTGAAGAAAACAAGGAGAATTTTATTGAAGATAAGGGCACTGAAGAGAACAAAAGGAATAATGATGGCCAAGATAAGGAGAATGTGGAGAGAAAAGAGACTGATAATCAAGAAAGCAAAGACGCGGAAAATGAAAGCAAGCAGAATGGTGATGAGAATGAGGAGAATGAGGAGAGCAAAGAGACAGAAAGTCAATATAAGGAAAATCAAGAAAGCCAAGGAAGCACAAGTGAAAAGAAGGGAAATGTACAGGAGAGTCAAGGAGGAGAAATTAAAGAGGTCGTGGAAGAAACTAAAGGGAAAGAAGACAAGGAAGATAAGACTGAAAATTCTGGTTCAACAGATGACCATGTTCCTGATGGAAATGATGGGCATAGTAAGGACGCAAGAGAAGAGCATTACAAGGGAGATGATGCTTCTAGTGCAGTTGTCCGTGAAACACAGAATGTAACACCTGGAGAAGAGCAAGGTGATTTCAAGAAAACTAATGAGGCGGAACAGGTGGAGAACAAAGAGAAGAATGAGTTTGACTCGGCCAGTAAAACAAATATCAATGAGGTTGTTGATGTCAATCAAAATGAAGTTTCAAATGTGACAGAAAGTGAACCAGTGGAAAAGAACAATGCCAATGAAAAGGGTAGCAGTGAAAATATTAAGCAAGGCGCAGATGATGGTTCCCAGGATACATCAACAGTTACAACAGAATCGAATGATCAGAAGATGGTGGATTCTAACTCCATTCCAGTTAGTTTTGAAAATAATGATCCATCCCCACAAAATCAAAATGAAACACCAGATAACACAATGGTAAAAGAAAAGTCGACTACAAATGATGGTGTGCAGGAGCAAAATGAGAAACCTGAATCAGATGCCAGCAGCCAGCAATCTGATTCAAATGCAGCACCTTCAATTACAACTGAGAATGCCAATTCAACTAACCAAGAGTCAACAAATTCTAGCAATTCTGAGTCTGTTGAGAAATCAGAGTCAGATGGTAGTAGCCAGCAATCAGATTTGAATGCAACACCTGCCACTACAACTGAGAATGTAGCTTCATCTAATCAAGAGTCAACAGATTCTAGCAATGATTCTGGTAAGAAAACTGACTCAGATGCGAATAGCCAGCAAGCAGAATCAAATGCAACACCTACCACTACAACTGAGAATGTAGATTCTACTAATAAAAAATTGACAGATTCTAGCAATTCTGAGTCTGTCGTGTCTAATGAACAAACTGTTGAATCCAATAAACCTTCATCAGGAACCCAAAATGATGATGCAGTTCATGGTGAGAAGTTTGATCATAATTCTGGAGAGGGAAATCAAGAAATTGTTTTATCATCAAACACAAATGAAAATACAGGTGTAGAGCAGAAGGAACTTGCTAATTCTTCCAACTCCCAAGAGAAAGACGCATCATCAGATACAAATAGCAATGCCGATGCTGGCCAAAAGGAACAAGTTGATGCATCCTCGAACACAAACAATAATGGTGATGCCGGACAGAATCAGAATGACAACAGCAATGCAAATGGTGACGCAGACGCAAGCCATAAAGAAAAGGTTGATTCTAACATTGGTGATGCTGGAAAGAATGAGAACAACAATGGTGCTGAAAACAACAAAGCAAATGGCAACTCAGATGCAAGCCAAGAACAAGTTGGTTCTTCTGAATCTTCAACATCCCAGGAAGAGAAAGAAGCACCTTCAAACACTGATAGTAACACTGATGCCAACCAGAATGACTCAAATAATTCATCCCAGAATGATTCAGTTGATTCATCAAATTCCTCAGTTTCTCAAGAAGAAAAAGAGGCTCGAACAGATATGGGAACCTTGCCAGGAACAGGAAACCAAGGGATTAATGGTGGGGATGCAGCAGCTGAGTGAAGTTTCTACTAGGTTATAGTGTACCTAACCAAATATTCTTGACATAAAGAGTTTTGTTTTTCCTTTTCTTCTTCCTGTGATAATCAGAATACTTTGAAATGCTTATTGTTGTGCTTTATTGCAATCATATTGTAATATTATTGTTTTCTGCTTTATTGTGACAAAATTAAGTTCGAAAATTGAGGTTGATACATAGTAATAAGAGCTTCCAAATTTCCCTAAACATTTTGGTATTTATTTGATGTATGTTTAATATCAGCATATTTAAAATTTAATTTTGCAATTTGTCCCAAATGGAACTGCTTCTAAAGTTCTAAGAGTTTGTTTTGCCTTGAGTTGCAATATATTTTTTTAATATTATTTTAGACATGTTAACGATGTTTATACTTTTCTCAGTCATAGTTTAAATAATAATATCAAACAAGCCATTGCCCTTGGCATATTTGAAGAATTCACTAGTTGTCAGGGTCCTTTCAGGTTTCAACCTTGAAAGAGAAATGACATCTGGCCTTTTACCATAATCTTTGTGTTTGGCTTGCAAGCATAAATGGAACTTGACAATCCTTCCCAATAACTAAAATGATTCTGAAAACTGTAATGGAACTTTGCCTAAGCTTGAATAGGACAACCTAACTTCTGGCATTTGAATTAGAACAGGCCATATTTTCCTTATTTTCCTTATTAAAAATTTCCTGACATTGACTTGATAGAATCAGGGCGAAGTCATATTACTTATACAGAGGGCAAGAAAGAAGCGAGCAGCAAAAACTGGGGCTAAGAAAAAAGCGAACAGCAAAAAAAAAAATTTTAAGAGTTACGATACTTGTCTTGTATGTTCTTGTAATCTTTTCTTTTGCTTTTATAAATAAAAAAAAATAATAATTTAAAAAAATACAATATTGATAAAACAAGGGATGTTTGGGTGAAAACTCAGTTTTGAAAAATAGAGTTTCCAAAATATCGTTTCAAAATAAAAATTTAAATTTTTTTTATTTTTAAGTTACAAAATGATATTTTTAAAATATATATTAAAAATGCATTAAATATGAATAGATAAATTTTAATAGTTTGAATTTAATATATTTATATTATATTTTTTAAATTTATTTTACTTTTATTTAATAAAAAAATATATTATTAAATTTATTATAATGAATTCTATCATATTATAATTTTTAAAAGTTTTTATAAAATTTTTTATACTAAAATCCCATCAGAGCCCTTAGGAGCCAAATGTCAAACAATAGCTCTCTGCCATCAGTGTCAAATTCGAAAATAATTTCTGGGTTAATTTTACATTGAACAAGAGATTCACGAGCCTGAGCCGCAACTACTTTTCGATTCTGTTCAATCCCAAAAATGCCAATGGATTCTTCAATTGATGGTGGAGAGAAGCCTTCTTGTTATACAGAGGTGGTTTTCTGGGATTAACCAGTTCCGATTTACTCGTCTTTGTAACTGTAAAGGTGAGGGCCCGCAGAATTTTCCTTCTTGTGATTGATTGCCACTTGGTTTCCTCTGCTTTTTTGTGGATGCGGCAGCGACAGTGGAGGCTATGGGAGTGGTTGGAAAAGGAATGGTTGGAACTGAGCTCAAACGAAATCGGGCCTTGTTAGAGAGTAATTTGTAACGAAGAGAAGGGAGTGAGGCGAGAGGGTGGGGTGGGAGAATGTTGAGCTACAAAAATTGTTAAAATATTGAGTTGGATGCTGCATATATATTCCTACAAAATTTAGGTTGGAAATAGGTGAAATATCTATTATTGCGATTAAATTGAAATCGGATAATTTTTATACTATAAATTAATTTAAATAATAAATTTAGAGATAATGGTGCAATTTTTTTTTTTGGAAGAAAATGAAAGAAACGTAAAATTACATTTGAGTATGACACTCCACACACATCAGCAACGAGTAAACTAATTGGAGGCTCATCAAATAAATGAACACCTACATCCAAAGTGCTACTCAAATGAGCAAATCAGTCAACACTGAAATTCGCTTTCTGAAAATATGAATGGTCTCAATATTCCAATCCCAACATTTAGAGATAATGGTGCAATTTAATCATTACATATAGGTATCTATTATTAAAATTTATATACGGTTCAATTTAACCATTGTATCTGGTATCTATTATTAGAATTTATTTACGTAATGTGAAGCTTATAAATGAATGGCATATGACGGAACCTAAATAGAATATTCACAGGTCAGTTTAAACTTGTGAACCAGAAAATTAATTTGAGAATTAAAATTTTTTAACTGAACTAAATTAAAAAAAATTATAAACTAAAAAGATATTTTTTTGAATTTCGACCCTATGTTTAGAAAAACTCGTTTGTTAAGCGAGTTTCAAAATTGAATTTGAGACCTCTCTCTCTCCCCTGAAAAGATCTTTTTCAGTTACAGTCCTGTAGTGGTTTCACCTACAGTGTTTAAAACAAAAATAAAGATATAGCAACAGGAAAAACCAGAAATCTCAAATCATTAGTCAGATTTTATTTAGCAGCAAACAGCACAAGTGAAAGAAAAATGGGCCACAAGAACTAGACAACCAGCCATGTGCAAAGTTGCAACATCTACAATATTAGAATGCGAAATGTAAAATGCTAGCATCAAATTCAAAGACCATCCATGGTTCGTGTAATTGCTGATATGAGAGTAGGAATGTGCTTACTTCAGATATCTTCATGCAATGACCATCAATTTCTTAATGGTGGTGTTTCTTCTCAAAAAGCCCATCTGGTCCTGCATATCAAGGGGCATATGGCATATCAGATAAAAACAATCGAGCATCAAATTAAACACTTTAACCAAAAATTCCAATAATAATAAAATTAGTAATCATAATCACAATACATTAAGGAATTCAAGGAAGGCCTCATACAACACCTAAACCGGGAGCAATGATTGACAAACAAGCATAATGCAGCAACTTATCACTAACCCGCAACTTCATGTGGATCATGTTGTTTAGCAGTTTAGATCCAGCCGAACCCAAAGACGAAACATCAACTTGGATATTTTACCCGCGAGCAAGATAATGATGATTAGAGCTGTTATAATCTTAACATAACAACACAATTTGCATCATAACATAAACTGAACCCATCCCAAATGTAAGCGTCCTAATTTACATTCTTTCCATTCCTAATTTGTTTATTGCCTTGATAAGTCATCCTTTGGTAATGCCATGAGAAGTTTGAACATACAAAAAAGCACAAAATTATCAAGCAGCACAGCACCTTAAATATAAAAAAATAATTAAAAAAAAAAAACTAAATTGGAGAAAACAAAATATAAAAAAATTAAATTGGAAAAAAGAAAATCTATCAGCCTTTAATAAAAAAACTGAACTGCACTGATCAGAGCATATTTCAGTTTGGGATATAAAAAACATCTATATATACTTTATTCACAGGTGAAGCCTAAATTATATATGGCACCTAAGTTTAATTTCATATATAACAGACCAGTCAACTTTGGGCAATATATGGCAAATTAGATTGGTGGGAAAATAAAATAAAATGCAAAATTATGAGATTTAAACCTCCTTAAATGGACACAATGGAAGCAGAGTGTACACAGCTTACAACAAGATGATATACTTGCCTAACTCAATAAATAACCAATAAGCTCTATCCAAGCGATGAAAATTCAAATTCCAATAAGAATTTAAACTTCAAAAATGTTATTTTTTCATTTACATAATCTTTGTGGGGACAGAACAAAATGCGAAAAGTAACAATTCACTGAATACATACCCCATGGGAACTCCTTATTCCGAATGTGCAGATATGGGTATGCCTGCACAAAAATTCACAACATTAAGCAGACAACAGTCAGATTCCAAAGGCATGTGGAATGCAAAATGTCAACAACAGAGTTAACAAGAAACCACCAGGAGAATTATGCTCCACCAGTCATGCCAGTTAATACATAGAAAGAACCTCTAGACAAACCAAGTTCAACAGCAATAAAAGTTTCAGACAAATAGAAAAGAGAACTTACAGGAGGCTCTTCATGGTGGGGATGACCCTTTGAGAGGTTGTAAATAGCTACGATACTGCATGTAGCAATGGCCAAATAGGTTATCTTCTCCCATTTTGATGCCTCAGCCGCCTCATCTGATTAAATTTATTGAAACCCAAAAAAAATTAGCCAAATCAATCACATTACAATAATTAAAAGAAAGAGAAAACAACTCCAGTAAGTATCACAAGAAAATTGAAACTGAAAATATCAAAATATGCTACTGAAAGTTGATTTCTGCATGAAAAAAGATTGATTTCCAATCCCTTCTCATTCCCCACATTTCACATCAACCAAACAGCATAGGACCATAGCCGATCAATAATTTTCGAACTTTATAAGAAAAAGGGAAAACCCTAGAAAAAAATATCAAATGCGATAACTCATTTCAAACACTATCGTGTCTGTATTTCAAAGACTAATCAAACTTGCAAGGAATTGGACTGAAAATAACAATACAATCTGATTGAGTCGAAATCAGATTCCTAAAAACAGAATTAAAACAAATTGAAAATATAAATAGAAAGAGACAGAGATTTACAAGCATCGTCGTGATGAGCAGAGGAAGAGAAGCGTCTTTTGGGAGGATTAGAGACCTTAGAGCCACCACGAAGAGCATTTCTAAGAAGACCAGATCGCATCATCGCCGACGCCATTTTCACAGATTCCCGCACTTGTATGTTGTATCTCCTGCGTTATATAACAAATTTTTTTGAGACTTGTTTAATTTTATTCTTTCTTATTTATGTACAACCATTTCCCTTATTACATTAATTATAAAAAATCAAATATATAATAATATTATTAAATTATTAAAATAAAATAAAATTTAAATTATAAATAATTAAATTAGGATATATTAAAAAAAAATTATGATATTTATTTTAAAACTTAAAGAGTGTATTATTTGAAAGCAAAAGGTTTTTATAATTGTCAAAATATAAATAATTGTAAAAAGTATACTTAAATTAAGTAATTAATTTTAACAAAAAGAGTATACCACTGCACAGTTAGATTTTATATGGTGTCTCATTTCATATCTCATACCTCTTTTTAAAGTATTTGATTGTTAATATTTTTCATAAATAATGTGACCCATAAAAAATAAAATAGGATAAGAAATGAAATATAAAATGAAATAGATGATTTAAATTGATAAATATAAATAAAATTCAAAATGGTAAAATGAGTAAAATTATTTCAATAATTATTTTTTTCCGTTTATAAAAGATGAACTCAAAATATTATTTAAAAAAATAATTTTTTTATTACTCGAATTAACTTTTATTGATATATAATTAAAATTTTTAGATCAACATAAATAGGAAAGCTTTCTATAGAAAGATCTATTCATTAATTTCTTTCATAATTTTATATTTTTTAATTTAATTTTAATTCTCTGACAATTCTTTCAATAAGGAGATTTTGAAAATTCATCAAGTCTTCTTGTCAAATTTTTAGAGTTTTTCTCAAACATCAAATCTTTGTTATTTCTCTTTAATTTAATTCAAGTTTATGATGATGCTTTCTTTAAATTTGTCTAGTGAATTGATTTTTTCTTTATTAGGCATGAGTAATAAATTATTTTTTAGAATTTATATGTCATCTCTTGATTTGCTTATTATTATTTATGTTTGATTGATTGAGATTTGGTTATTTAAATTAATGTTATCATAGTTCTTAATACTTGTGGGTAAATTTGTATGAATTTAATATATTACGTGAGGTTATAACAGTGAAAATTTAATATTATCATTAAAATATTAATTAAATTTATAATATGTGTTATTTAAATATAAAAATATTTTTTTATAATTTTTATAAAAATATTATCATTAAAATTTAATATTATCACTCGAATTAATATATATTGACATACTGTTAAAAAATTTAGATCAATATAAATTGGAAAACTCTTTATAGAAAGAGAGGGAGTCTCAAATTCATTGGTTATTTCATAATTTTAGATTTTTTAAGTTTAGTTTTAATTCTTCGACAATTCTTTCAATAAGGAGATATTGAAAATTCATCGAGTCTTAGAGCATCCATCATGTCAAATTTTGAGAGTTTTTCTCAAACTTCAACCTTTGTTATTTATCTTCAATTTAATTCAAGTTTATGATGATGCTTTCTTTAAATTTGTTTATTGAATTGATTTTTTTCTTTATTAGGCATGAGTAACTAAATTGTCCCTTGATTTGCTTATTATTATTTATGTTTGATTAATTGAGATTTGATGATCTAATGTTTATCTTAGTTCTTAATATTTGTGGGTAACTGAGCATTATTTTTATGAATTTAATAAATTGTGTAAAGTTATGAAGGTGAAATTTTAATTTATTGAAATATTAACTAGACTAATAATATGTGTTGTTTATAAATAAAAATATTTTTTGTGATTATTAAAATGATTTATAAAAATTAATATATTTATATTAATTACTTGTGATTACGAGAGTGTACGTATATAAGTTTAATATAAACACTAATGTTATATTTAGAAAGAGAATTTAAAAAACTTTAGAGAATTTTTTTATCATTAATTCTAATAAAATAAAATTAATCAATAAAATATAAATAAGTCATATATAGTATGAAGTCTCAATCCTAAATTTTTCCATATATTGATATAAGCTTTTAAGTTTTTACATATTAGTTTAGTTTAATTAAATTCTTACAAAATTTAAATAAGAAAGTTTTTAAATTTGATGCTTGTCAATTCATTTTCTGGGAGATTGACACTCTACTTATATTCCTTATTCTAGTGTAGTTGATAAATATCATCAATATATATTATGGTTTGTACTCCTAATATTTCACATGCAGTTAATATAGTTAATATATTGATGAATTTTATAAGAATTAAATGATAATAATTAATGAACAAGTGGAATAGAAGAAACTATTGTTATTGAAAAAAAATAATACAGATATTTATATATATTTATATACTAAAAATAAATGATCTAATTTAGTAAAATAATTTTAAAACACAAACTAAAAAATTAAAATTTAACAAACTGTTAAATTTAGCTTAAAGGAAATCACCATTAATTTAATTAGTAATAATATTTTAGCACTCCTCCTTATTGCTAATTTCTCTTTGAATTTTTTTTTTCTTGAAATCATCTTGAGTAGCTTTCGAAATTTTTTCATCTTTTTATTATTAATACTTTTCGTGAAAATATCTACTAGTTGATCTTCTATCTTTACTTGAATCATTTTTATCTCTTCTGCTAGACACTTTCTCGAATAAAATGATATTAGACTTTTATATGCTTCGTCCTTGCATGGAAGACTGGATTTTCAACTAAACAGATTGTTGATTGATTATCGCAATACAATGGAATTGGAAAATTTATTGGTTGGTGCAAATTTTCCATCAACTGTACTAACCAAGTGCTTTCTTGTGCTGCCATTGTTGCTGCTCGATATTTTGCCTCTGTTGTTGAAAGTGACACTGTTGGTTGCCTTTTACTACACCGAATAACAGCTCCAGAATCCAGATTGAACACATAACCAGTAGTTGACCTCCGTGTGTTATAATCACCAACATAATCAGCATCACAATATCCTTCCAATCTGCAAGGAATTCTACTCTTATAGAATAAGTCGAGATCATGTGTTCCTTTGATGTATCTCAAAATTCTCTGAACTGTCTCTAGGTGAGGTTTTTTAGGATTTTGCATAAATCGACTAACAATTCCAACTGCAAATGCAATATCTGGCCTTGTAAGTGTCAGATAAATTAAACTGCCAACTATTTGCTGATACATTGTAGAGTCCTCCAAATCTTTTCATTCTTTAATACTCAGTTTGGAGTTCACCTCTATGGGAAGAATAAGAGGTTTACAATCAAGCATACCATATTTCTGGAGAAGATTTATGGCATACTTTTGTTGGCATAAGAAAATCTCTTCCTCTGTGCATTCTATCTCCAATCCTAGAAAGTGATTCAGCTCTCCAAGTCCTTTCATCTGAAACCGGATTGATAGATTTTTCTTGGTCTAGTGGATCTCATTAACATCATCTCCAGTGACAATGAGATCATCAATATAAATAAGAATTATTGCTAGCTTCCCTTCTCGAGTTTTGACAAATAAACTCGAATTTGCTGGTGCAACTCCATAGCCACTATGGATGAGAAACTCAACAATCTTGCCATACCAAGCTCTGGGGGCTTGCTTCAACCCATATAGTGCCTTCTTCAATTTGTAAACATACTCATGATTACTCTTGTTTTCAAATCCTTCAGGTTGCTCTATGTACACTTCTCGATCTAACTCTCCATTTAGAAAGGCATTTTTGACATCCATTTGCCACAAGTTCCAAGATTTACTTGCAGCGAGTGCTAGTGTTAGGCATTAAAATTAAGTGTTTTTATTAGTATTTTAGGTGTCATTTTGTATTTAGTTAATTGAGTTTTTGTATTAGTTAGATTAATTTTAATATAATTTTGAATTTTAATTTGAAAATTAAGATTTAGTAATATTTTGGTAGATTTAATAGGATTAAGATTTGATTTTGAATAATATTTTTATTTGATTTGATTTGATTTTTTGTTTAGATTTATGATTTTGATTATGATTTTATTTTTGAATAATGATTTCTATTTGACTTGATTTTGTTTTGAAGGTTTAAAAATTGAAATTTTGGATTTTCAGTTTGGAAATATTCTTCAGTAGATGAAATACTGGGTACCAGTATTTGGAGCCAATACCCGACATTTGGAGATGAAGAACCGGTATTTGAAGTAAAAATGGAACCCGAGAAACAGTAGCGAATACTGAGTACTCGGTATTTTACCACAGTATTCGGTATTTCACTAGACAACCGGTATTTCACTAAATAGCATGAAATACGAGTACCTGGTATTTTGAGCTCTGTACCCGATATTTCATGTCCCTATCCGATATTTTGCTCTGCCCTCATAAATGAAGTCTATAAAAAGGCAACCAAGGCTTGAAAAAAAAGGGAGATCACTCTTGGGAGTTAAGGAGAGTTAAAGGAGGCTAGAGAAAAGGATTTTTGGAGTTTCAAAACCTTCAATCAATCAAATAGATCATTAAATAGAGTTTTTACTTTCTCTACTTGTTTATTTCTTTGTTAATTTTAGTACGAACATGTTTAATTTATTGATTAGTTTATCTTTTCTTTATTTAATCATATTGAACTAAATCCTTTTTCTAGAATTTAGATGAAGTTAATTGAATAGTAAAGTTTGATGACAATGATTTATGATTCCAATTATTCTTAATACATAGTTTGATTTATTAATTTTGATTTATAAGTGTTTTATAATTGGCCACTATAATCACTATCTAAGGTAGCTATTTACAAGCAAGAGATACGATAGTTGCTAGTTCATGGAATTAATAAGCTAAGGCATGTATCGCTAAGAGATTAAGGTACATTTTAGTGGATTTTATGAAATTGCTAAGAATCTTAATGAATTAACATTGATTCGGTGATCACGAGAGTAGACATTTGCATTAATGTTAATGTTTGGATTTTTGCTCGAGAGAGACTGATTCATAATTTAGAGTAATCAATCCATCAAATACTTTAGTATTAAAATCATTATTGAGTCAATCAACCAGATAAATTCAATTAACGGAATCTAAATTCTAGATTGTTTTCTTTAATATCTTAAATTTCTAAATTAAGACTTCTAGTTTATTTAATTTTGCTTTAAAAAAATTCATCCAAACCAAATTAATTTCTTTCCAATTAATAAAGATAATATAAATTTGGTAATTGACAACGCCTCTCTGTGGGACGATACTCTACTCACTTTATTACTTGCTAAAACGATTCGTGCATTTGCGAAAAGCCCAAACAAGTTTTTGGCGCCGTTGCCGGGGAGGCGCAACTATTTTGTCAATATCGATTCTAATATTTATCTTTATTATTTTGGTTTTATTTTCTATTATTTTAAACTGTATCTTTGTGTGAATCTAATTGCAAGTTTATGCGAAAATCAGGATTAATAGACTTAGAGCCATTTAATCTTGAGATCGAAAGATAGTGCAGAAGAAATCGCAAAGAAACAAGCTTACGTAAGCAACAAAAACTCCAGCAATCACAAGATCAAACTGAAATGGTTAATGTTGGAGGGAATGAGGCTGATGTGGCGGCTAACCCAAATCTAAATGGTTTTTCGCAAGGATATCAAGAGCCGGAGGTTCACCATCAGCCACAACTGAGGACCCTAAGAGATTATGTGCTTCCGAATTTACATGGGGCACAATCAAGCATAGCCCGACCAACTATCAATAACAACAACTTTAAGCTGGATCCGGCTTTGATCAATATGATATCCAACAAGCAATTTAGTGGAGGACCTTTGGAGGACCCTAATGCCCATATCTCAAACTTCGTAGAGCTATGCAACACCATAAAAATCAATGGAGTTCCAAATGAGGCAATTAGGTTGATGCTATTTTCATTCTCATTAAGAGACCTAGCCAAGGAGTGGCTAAATAAGCATCCTGAAAATTTCTTCACAAGCTGGAGGCAGTTGGTTCAAGCCTTCCTTACAAAATATTTTCCACTTGGAAAGATATTGAGATTTAAGAATGAAATCTTAAATTTCAGTCAACAGGATGGAGAATCATTGTATGATGCTCGGGAGAGGTTTAAGGGATTGCAAAGGAGATGTCCAAATCACCGAATAGACTGTTACACTTTGTTACAGACATTTTATGGTGGACTATCTCTAATCATTCAAATTACTCTCGATGCAGCTGCTGGAGGAGCATTAAT
>CANXYC010009040.1:0-24027 GCA_948193065.1 Aleurites moluccanus | reverse complement strand
TTTAAATCTAAGATATGCCTATTAGGGTTCAAACTTTCAATTTGCATTTCAACCATTTAAAATGAAATTTAAACCATAAATATTATCAAATACAACCTTAGGAATATTTCTATAACATTAAAACTCAAAAACCATTAACTTGCCCAAAGTGCTTCCAAACTTTAAATGAAGATTTGGTGGCCTTAATGGTATTAGTTTTGAATTTTAAGCTTAGATTAGTGTTTAGGATGAAGAATACTAGCTATTTGTGTTAAGAAATGGAAGAAAATATCAAAGGATGGATGGGTGGTGTGTGGCCGAACCAAGCAATGAAAATGGAGGTTTTAATGGCTGAAAATTATCAAGAAGAAGATGATAAATAGTCAAATTTATCCAAAAGCAAAAGGTTTGATCCAACGGTTTAGGTTCCATAGTAATCTTTGTAAAACCTATCAATCCAACCATCCATTCTTCTTACTTTAATCCTATTGGCTAATCCAAAGTCAACTTAGATAGGTTATACATACTTTTGATACACCAAATCACAAAGCAAAGACAAAAATCCCATACATTGAACTTAGGTTAGCAAGTTTGCAACCTACTCATCTAACCATCCAATTTAAAGTCATTTGATCCAACGGTCATATTAAATCAAGCCTAAACTATTACCATAAGGTTGCACACACTTGATAACTCCATATTATAAAGGAAATGACCAAAATACCCTTAGTGCAACCGAAACACCGAAATCGCGCAATATGCCAATAACAATTTTTCGACCAAGATTATTTCTTAAAGTAATTCTCAAATAATTAAAATAAGGCCATTTTCAAGTCTTTAAATTATTTTCTCCTTTTAAATATGATATTTACTCCATAAAATTCCGATGGGCGAAAAATGACCGTTTTGCCCCCAGTTCACCAAAAACTCAAAATTTTCCGATTAAGTCCTAGCAGCCTCTGGACTATTCCTATGCCTAAAACTAATTCAATTAACATGCATAATTATCAAATTCATGCATAAATACATATTAACAACATAATATAGAGAAAAAAAAATCTCCCCCCGAAGATCTCTATATAGGTTTGGTTCAAATTAAACTGAGGTGTTACAAAAACAGTTAGGAACACTGAAAAAGTAACCAATGGCAAAATCGTAAATAAATGAAACTTCGAGGGGAATAGTGGAAATGAGTCTATTTGGATTTCAGAATGACTCTGAAACTATTTTTATAAACAAGTATAAATTAAAATAATCCTTTTGATTCCCCACTTTGAAATCTAAATCCCGACAGAATTGTCATAATAAATTATAGAAGAAGTTGGGGTCAAAGTATAATTACTTGAAAGTTTGAAAACTAAAATATAATTTGCTATTTTAACTTAATATAAAAGCAACACTTAGAAATTATTTTGCCATCTTCTTCTTCTTCTTTTTCCCATTTGGCCGAACCTTGCCCTCCATTTCTTCCTCATATTTCAATCAAATTTCTTAAGGAAAATTCATAGAAAACTTAAGATTTATCTTTGTTCTTTAATCATCCATCTTTAATTTGCTAGGAAATACAAAGAAAATCAAGGAAATTTTGAAAGGGGATTTCGGCAACTTCATCACCTTATGGTAAGAAATTGATTTGTTTGTTTTTATAGTTCATTTAGATGATTTAGACATTTAATTGAATGGGTTTTAGGTTATATTACATCAATTGATGCATTTGGATAGAAATCCCTAAATTTCAAAACCTAATTGAAGTTGTATGCCTTAGCTATGTTAATTAGTATTAGGTTGTGTTAATTGATCTTAGAATATGTTAATTGGAGGCTATTAGATAACTAATTGATGGTTGTTTTGGTGTAGAAAATAAGAATTTCACAAGTTGTGCATTTTGCCTCCTTTGAAGATTTTTGGTAGAAATCAATTTTTCAAAGCAATTGGAAGCCTTAGGTGAGTTCTATATGCATCATTTGACATGTTCTAAGCATTGAAAATTGATTTGGAAATCATATGGAAAAACTTCATTTTGGTCGAACCCTTGTTACTATTCACTTCCTTTGATTTTGCTTGTTTTTCCTTTGAATTCCTTAGCCAATTCGATGCCTTTAATGTTGTTTAATATTGTATAATTGATGCCTATTGTGTTATTGACAATGTGAACTTTTTGTTGGTTGAATTGGGCAAGTCAAGTTTGCACCAAACCCTAACCTAATGGCTTGCCCTTTTGTGCCCACCATGTATTTGATGAATTGCCTAGTTTTAATTTCATAGGCCCACCATTTGAATGCCATCATTGCCAGCAACATTAGCATGCCAATTGGCCTACCGATTTTCTTTGCCGAGCCAACCTTTGTTCTATACCTTTGTTGTTTACCATACCGATTATCATTGATTGTATATCGTATATTGCAATGCCATTGATTCAATTGCTATTTGATTTGAAAGATATTGAGCTTATTGTTATTCATGATACCATTGTTGTATAATGGTGTCTATTGATATGATGTTCACTTATATTGACTTAAATATGGTTTGACAGAGCTCCGACAGGGCAGTGGGTACATATTGTCGGCAATGTGCACAGTGATATTGATGCCCTAGCTAGGATGGGTTATTGGTCCCGGCCATAAGACCTGATCTATCTTATGCTTACTTAATATGAGATTGACTATATGATTATGCATAGTCTATGTGTTTCAGGGCCCTATATCTGTCTTACCATATGATTCTATACCATTCATGTGACCATTGATATTCCTGTCAGATTCTGATATTGATTCTGTAACCCATCATAGTTGATATTGTTTCCATTGTTCCTTTATTACTATATATCATTGACCCATCCTATTTGATTTGCGATGCATATAGATTCACTGAGTATCTTATATACTCACCATTTTCTCTGTTTAACCATTTCAGGAGAGGAGTAGATTGTAGAATCCCATCTTCAGACATTAGTAGATTTCTGCTTACTGTCATTTCATGTAAATATTATATATTATATATTTTGGGGTTCATGTTCTAGCTACTCCATGGGGTATGTATGGGTTAGTTAGGATATGAACATATATATATATGTGATAAAATTTTATGGTATATGATGATATTATGATATGTTCTAATGATTGTTACAGCCCACTGCACTATATTACAGAAAGAATTACAGAATGGCAGAATGAATTGTAGTTAAGTAAAATGAATAATTAATTGATGGTTATAGATTTTGCATGTGATACTGAGTTCTACGAGTGTCGGTCGCCATTGGCATCTCCCGCATCCTAGGACCGTCTTGATCCGAAAACGGGTCATGACACCTATGGATGAAACAATAGTAGGCTTATAGCAAAATGAACTAGGCATTTCAACAAAATATTTAGTGTGCAATATTGAATGGACAATTTGGACATTGCCCATATAATCAACAAATAACTCACAATGTAGGCATTGTAATAGGCATTAGATATTTAACAAATAACATCATCCAAAGGATCAAATAAGCATGTGAATTAAGAAGAAAAACAAAGAAAAATCAAAGGAGTGAATAGTGCTAGGTGGTTTGGCCAAAGATGGGCTTTCAAAGAAGAATTCCAATTACTAATTCAATGCTACATACATGTTAAATGATACATATTAAACTCACCTCACACTTTAAATAAGCTAGAAAAATTGATTTTCCACCTTAAGCTTCAAAGGAGGCAAAATGTGCAATCTTCCAAATCTTTATTTTCTACACCAAATCAATCACAAATAATTCATCCATTAGCCTCCAATTAACATAATATAACCTTAATTAACATTAACTAATACTAATTCAAGGATTCAAATCATACAACTTCAATCTAGGATTTCCAAATTAGGGAAAACTTTCAAATGCATCAATTGATACAAATTAACATGAAACCCATCTTATTTAATATCTAATACATCTAAATCAACCATTAAATCAAAGAAATCAACTTGTTACCTTTCAGTGGTGATCCACCTGAAATCTATATGGTGATGGTTCTTGATTTTCTTTGATTTTCGAAGCAAAATTTTGATGGGAAAGGAAGAATCAAAGTTGGTTTTATAGTTTTCTTTGAATTTACTTAAGAAAACAAGCTTGAATTTGGTAGAAATGAAGGGAATGAGTTTAGGCCAAGCTTAAGAAAGGAAGAAAATGGAGAGAAAAATCTCTAAGGTATGCTTATATATTAAACAAAATTGGCAAATTATATTTAGGTCCTTAAACTTTCTAATAATTGGACTTTGACCCCATCTCCTTCTGTAATTTATTCTGACAATTCTGTTGACGATTTCAAAGTTGGAACTGAAATAACTTCTTTTTATTTGTACTTTATTATAAAAATAGTTTCAGAATTATTCTGAAACTCAAACAATTTGTTTCCCACTATACTCCTAAAGTTCAATTTGTTTACGATTTTGCTATTATTTAAATTTTCAGTGTTTCTAAATATTTTTCAACTCTTTTTTTTCACAATAATTTCACATATAAATATATGATTCTTTTCCCCATGTCTGAATCAGAAATTCATCTGCCAACCGGACTGCTATTTCTTCGGGCAGTGTAATTAACACCAATATTTTTTGAGACAATATCTCAAATACATTCTAACTGTATTTCAAAAATTATCCTTAGCTATTTCAGTGTTCCCAGTCTAATAATTAATTATGCTATTGTTCAATTATGGTAGCTTTTCCTAAGCTATTACAACCAATTTATAACAAATATAAATTAGGACAAATTGACAAATCTAATATTCTGGATTGAGCATTGGGACATGCTAAGAACCTGCTCTATCCTATTGTTTTAATTAATTAATTAATCAAAATAATATCAGTCCAAAATCAAAGCATTCATTTATGTGTGACTTTATAGGTTTATGGCTAATTAGCAATGGGATATGACATTACTAAAATATCCCGAGAAAACCTTTTCTCTAACAATTGAAAATTCTCATTTGACTGATTGATCCCACAAGTCATTAGTGACCCCTAGCATAAGATATTGTGACTACTTTATTAGAAATGAATGTTGAACAAAGGCTAACATTCTATAAATCTTTAGGATCATGATTATATGCACTAAAATCCTTTTATCATAAAGTCTCGGTCTCAACTAAGATCATGGTGGGATATCAAATCCTAATACTGAAACTCTATGAATCTGTCATCCCATTCTTTCTCGATTAGATTAGATACTCATTAGAAAACGTCCTTTCTAATCAAACTAAAATACCTCGGCCAAGGAATTAACATCAAGATGAACCTGACATCATAGGACTTGAACCCCATTTACTTGAAGGAATAAATTCCATATTTAGCAGACTATAGGCTCACTATGTAATCAACTAGAGCCACCACATATCTATATATCGATACATGAATAGCCCGACATGAAAGCAGTAGCAAACTCTAATCAACTACATATGAGACAGTCGCATCCCCTCAGGTCAAAGGATTATATGCATAATCGTGATCTGGATGACGGTCGATTGATAGACTTTAAAATCCTATGCCAACCTCATCCCATGTCACTATTCAACCATTTAATCAACTTATGATTAAACGCACACATATTTGTCTGGTTTACCATAAACTAGCAATTTTTGACTCACTGCTTCCACTTCATTAGTTACCAACTAACTAAAAGATAAACAAAGGTGATGGTCTATCTAGACTAATGCTGCCAAGTGAGGAGCCCTATGACCATGAACATATTTTAAGGTTTTGTACTAGATGAAGTTGTCATACAAATCTCCAATACTAAGAAAATCTTATCTTACAAGTATCATTTGGACTAGTATTCTGAATAAATTAAAGCATAAACAAATTACACATCATCATAAATAAGAATACTATTTTATTGCCATAATGGAAAAATGGTTAGAAATATATACATTAAATAGTAGTATTGCTCTAGGGCATACTATAATATGACCAACGCTTTATGCGTACACAATCTCCAAAGGTGAGAATTATAAACTTAATCTTAAGGTATACATTAATCCGACAGAAGTCAAATATGAGTTTCTCCTTAATTCAGTAATGTCAAAGTGCGGCTTATGCCAGAGGACCAAAACTTTTTTGATCATATGTTCCTTGGGACGTATGAGTTAGTAAACCGTGAGTAGTTCTTATTTCACCTAGTAGCGTTGAGAAATAGAGGATGGTTAGCTTAATTTTAGTGCCTGAGTTAGGTGAGAGGTGTTTTTGGTAGTTGAGTTGTGAGTGTGAGTACCCTGCATTTAGCTTAATAGTACTGTTATGGCTCGATAGTAGGTTTGGAGTATGCCATTTTCAAATGTAACCCATTGAATTGTAGCATAGTGGCTTGATCAACTAGTAAACCTATTCCAAATGAGGGTTAAGCCTGAGATGGCTACATAAGTATAAGCTATATTTTGAAAATATATAGGTCCTTTAAGTACCTTTGTTAAGTGATGGAATTAGCTTGGGCCAAAGCTTACAAGTTGGTGGATTAGTTTCTCTATGAGTTTGAATTGCAATTCTTAAGGAAGTGTAGCAAAGTGCACAACGAAAGTATGGTGAGTTTTATCTGGGAGTGAAGTGCTTGTTTGGGTTTGAAAATTCGAGCACAAATTTTCTTAAGGGGAGAGTGTAACGATCTAAATTTTCATTAATGTTAAAATCCTATTTTATAAAGAATTTGACTTTATTCTAAAAATAATAATAATTTATTTATGTTTTATTAAGTTATATTAATTTATTATTTAATTTTAAATGAAGTGTTTTATTAGATTATTTTATATGTTATATTTATTTTATTTAATTATATATTTAATAATTTATCAAAGAAATATTCAAAAAATATTCCATCAGATTTTTATTAAATTTTTTATATATATAGTGCTCCCATTATAATGCTCCCATTTTGATAGTAGAGATTATAATGCTCCTATTTTGATAGTGGAGAGAGAAAGAGAGAGAGGGAGAGGGAGAGAGAGAGAGTATCACATCCTAAAATTGGAATGTCGTCTTAGGACATGAGTAGGTATAAAGTCACCAAAAATCCGTATAGCATACCAACCTAATCTGTGGCAATAACAAATAATAACTATAACTATCCACAATCCATAGTCATAAATATCATTAACCCATGATATATCACCCAAAATATAATCAACTTGTTCACCATGGATCAAAGGAAAATAAGATCCTCTATCCAAGATGAAAAAGTGATAACTCAAAAAAATATTACGACCATTCAAATATTATGGAGTTCTAAGAGAATAACATCTCAATCATTAACAAATAAATATATTCAAAATAAATAGAGTCTATATTTTCAAATAGCTTTTTGGAGAAAGAAGTCAAGAAGCTCTATCCTCGGTCTCTGAACCGACTACTTTAGCACTTGAAAATCACAACAGAAGGAGGGTGACCTTTCAACTCAATGAATTATGCACGTGTCATATCTGAGGTTCAGAATCATATCGGAGGTTCAAATGTTATCTTATACACATATATCACAAATGAATTTCGTAATATAGAGGTTAGAATATATATAGATAATCAGAAGCTGAATAAAAATCGGATATCAGAATACAGAGTTTAGAAATCAGAAGTCAGAAATGCCTACAAGAAATGATACATCACACACATACACATACACACACACACACACACACACACATATATATATATGGTAAGCAATGTAAATGTCGGAACAACAAAAATAGGATAGGAGTCTAACGACATCCATAACAAAACAAGAGTACTACGATTTCCTTACACAATACATGTGTTTGCGCTAACACGCACCCAGAGAAACTTTGTCCCCTCTAGGAAGGACCTTGATACTTTGACTCTATCAGTCGAGTCACTGGTGCACACAGTCCTATGATTTTCCCTCACAGGGAAGGCATTCTGACTATACACATACTAAGTTTAAGATACAATAGTTATGACATGGATTCTTATAATTAATCATATTTCCAGAATAATAGGTTTATACTATAATAGAGAATTGGTAAAAAATAAATGGGTAACAATACCGACTCTAAAGCATAGTAATGGAAACAAAAATATATTTATAACAAATATCGTTGGTTGAAGAATTACCAACTTAATAATTTATATATATGTTCGGAATGAATATTAATGAAAGAATCATATTTATGTATATGCAAATACATATAAACACATATGCATAACTCACCTCCATAAAGCCACAATCAAATTCAAAGCTCAAAACCTTCTATCAAGCTCCAAAACAACTTGATTGCACTTAAAGTTTCAAGCCTAACACATTTTAACAAATTCACAAATTTAGGGTTTTCCTTACCCAATATTATCCATAATAAATTCTTGCAATTAAAGACTCTCTAAAGCTTATTTAGATAGTTCTTAAACTTAATTTAACCATTCCTTAAGAAAATCATAGAAGAATAGAAGAATTGATACTATTCACATTACTATTCACCATTCCCCCTAATTCTTCCAACAACCGAAATTGTCAAGACCCACTTTTGGGCTACGACGGTCCTAGGGCACGGATAGACTTAAGATCACTGGAAACTCGTAGAACCCATTAAATAGTACATTCATCAATTATTCAATCAATTGTAATTCATTAATCTATACTTAAATCCCATTTATTACTTATAAATTTTACAGAAAATTTGCCAGAGTTTCATTTGTAATTTTAATACTATTCTAGACCCAAAATTGGGTCTCTCAAAAAATTATACAGCCTACACTAAAAATTATTTTTACACTCCTAATAATTTTTCATCCTTATATCCTCAACTTCACAGATCAATAATCACACATGGCACTTCTAAATTTCTTTTAAAACATGAAAATTTCATTTTATCATTTACCTCTGTCACTGTCTTTATCACTTTATTATTATTGACATTTCAATCATTATGCATTACACATTACATTTTTAATGTCACTGTAATATTAAATATTTTACTGTCTAGACATCATTATAATACTCAATTATTTAATTGTACACAGTACCATGGAGCTCTATGAATTTTCACTAATGACCTTTAACAAATACAATTCTACCTCGATGTACTTGACATCCCAAGTCATAAAAGAAATTGACTTGGAATCAGCTTCCTCTATCTTAATCCTGTAAAAATTATAAACCACTATTTTGGTGAGTATAAAATACTCAGTGAGTATGCATACATAATTATATATGAGATATAAGTATATGATAATAAAAATATCAATGGTAAGCAATAAGATATAAGTTTGGAATCAATGATCAGGTAAACAATACTCATATCATGTAGATAAGACAAATAAAGGGCCCTGAAACATGTAGACTATGTGTAATCACACAGTCGATCTCATATCAAGTAAACATAAGACTGATTAGGTCTTACGGCCAGGACCAATAACCCTTCCCAATTAGGGCATGAGTAAACAATGTGCACATTGTCGACAGTATGTACCCACTACCTTGTCGGAAAGGCAACTCTGTCAAATTCACATGTAAATAGGCCAATGAAAATCAATAACAATATCAAGTACGCATTAAGAACATTTTGGTACAATGGCTTTTGATACACTGGTTTACTTATCAATCAGTACATAAAAAGGCATTTCAATATCAACAGCAATCAATGAATATGGATAAATTTCAATCTTTAGGAAGATCAAAGAATGATAAAAAAATAACAAGTGACATTTAATCAAAAAGGAAACATACTCATTAGGTCAACAAATCAAAACATGAGTATGCATAATGTTGTATACATTACTCACCTTAGCTTAAAACTTGAACATTTCTCTTTTTCCTTTATCCTTGGTTCTTTGCTTTATCTCTTTTGGTACCCATCACATCTCTTATCCATTCTTGACTCTACATATCCAATTAATTTCCATTTAGATACTATTTATCAAAAACTTACATTACTTATACTTATACTAAAAAAAATTCCTCAAATTTCTAAGTTACTAAGGTTTTTCTGTGCAAAATTCTTTACTGGCAGTCTGTGTTCCATTACTCATATCTCTCTCTACACTTATCCAATTGCTTAAATTATTATTCCTAATTAAACTTAACATATAAGGTTCTAACATATCCAAATTTCACATTAAAATAATTACTACACAATTTATGGTGTTAATTTAAACTTAGGCCTATAATCAGTCCTACTACCCTGCATTATGCCTGCAATCCTATTCTGTCATATTCTGTTCTTTTACTAATAACTCAATCAATACATAACCAATTTATGTAATTCATTTTCCTATTGAAAGACACATAAAATTATAACATATTAAAATTTTAGAATTTTTATTTCACTGTACAATTATTAGTGAATTTTCAAAGTCAAACTATGGCCATGAACTCTCTGTCCAGACATACCTTGTTTCCATGCCTATAATTAATTTCGTACTCATCAAATTACAAAACAATTTTATAGTAATTTATATAACACATAAATGAACATATTTTATGTTTAACACTTTCTCTAATTCAAATTTTAATATCCTCATACTAATACAATTATGTAACCTATGTTATGTTAAATAGTCATTCCGGGCAGTCTACACTTATGACCTAATATCTCATAAACCACAAATCCAATTGCAAAAACCTCTTACATGATTATATATAAGACATAAAGTAACACTTTTAATGTTGAACATTTCTTTAATTTTGTCTCTATCAGTCTATATAATAAAAACACAGTAGTATTTTCTAGAAAATCTAATTTCAGGTCAGTCACAGTTTTTACTCAATAACTCTTTCTTCACTTCGAATTTTTCAAAATTCTTTTACAGAAATCTAATTAAATATTTATCTAAAAATTTCATGTTTTAACTATTTTCAAATTCAGTCATTAAAATTTTGGAATAATAGCTACAATTTACTGTTATCAAATAGATTCCAGAAATTGTATAAACCCTAACTCATTCTTTACATTTTTAGCTTAATTACCTCAATTATTTGCCAAATCAAACCTTAGAACTCTTAAATACAATAGTTTAGGAGTCTTTACCTTAAATTTGAACCATGGAATTCCTTCTCCTTTTTGTTCTACGAAAACAGCTTACATAATCTCTATCAATTTCCTCTTCTTCCTCTTCTTTTTCTCATCTCTTCCTATCAAATTTTGGTTGATTTTCTTTTAGAAAGGAATATAAAATATTTTTGATCACTTTCTCTACACATGGTTCGGCCAAATCCTCTCCTATGGCAGCCAACACTTCTTCTTTTATACACTAAAGTCAAATAAAAAGGAAATATGTAGAGAATTCTAGAGAAAATGAGAAAAAGTCACTAAAACACATGTTGTATTACTATTTCCTTAATATTTTATAATTAATTAAAAACACATAGTATTTATTCCATAGCTTGGCCATTTGGCCGGATGTGCTAATAAATAATTGATTTTATTCTTTTGTCTTTTACTTAAGGGAATTATAATATAAAAAGAAAGATAAGAAAAAAGACTTTGACTTGAAAATTTTGACTTATGTAAAGTTAATGTAAAGTCTTATTTTAATCAAATAAATTGCATAACTTTGGCCATTTCTTCATTCCTTTGGCCTACCACATATACTCCCTTATAGAATAGGTGAGCCCATAACTTTGTTTAATTGCACTTTTGGCCCAAAATTTTTCTTATTTGCATTTTTGACCCAAAAACTTTCTGTAATTTATTTTATCTATTCTGATTAGATTCAACCTCAAGTGTGGGAAGTGAAATACCTTATTTTAAGCTTCTCTGTCATTTAAAAATAGTTCTGGGTCATTTCTGGATCCCAGACAGTGGATTTTCAAAATTACCCCCAAAGTTGTCTTTATTTATAATTTTGCCATTACTCTTGTTTTCAGTGTTCCTAAATATTTTTCAACTCTTTTTTTTCACCATAATTTCACATAAAATTAACCTATTTCATCCCCCCAAGTCTAAGTCTAAAATTCTTAAATTTGTCAGACTGCTATTTTTCCGGTAGTGTTTTCTACACCGACGATTTCCAGAAAAGTTTTGCATTTGCTTTCTAATCGTGTCTCTAAAATTATTTCCCATCATTTCAATGTTTTTAAAATCATAAACTGAGAATCAATTCATGCATACAAGATGGGGCTTCCTAAGGTATTACAAAAATCTATAGTTGTTATGCATTTAATATACTCCTCATAACTCATACAATTATTCTAACAACCTATAACCTCAAATCATAACAGAAATTGAAATATTAAGAAAAATACCTCTTTCTCCACAAATGAGAATTTTGAAGAAATCTTGACTTGAAATGATTCAATAGCTTTCTCAAATTGTTTTTCTTCAAAAATAGAACTTATGTAAATTGAAACTTGAACATGAAAAGACAAGTGATAAAGTTGTTATTGAGAAAGAAGAAGAACTCTCAACTCAAATCATTAATTTACAAAATGATTTTTCAAAACTCTTAAGTGAGAATGAGAAAATCAAGAGAGAATTAAAAGACTCTAATGAACTTTTAAACAAGTTCACACTTGGAAGCAAGACTCTTGAAAACATCATTAACTCACAAAGAGCATTTTATGATAAGGCTGGATTAGGATACAACATTAATCTTAAGGTCAAAAAGGTAAACACTTTTTTTTTTGAAAAGAAAGTGTTAGATTGTAAAAAGATGGTCAAATGTACTCATTGCAAATATTTTGGCCACACTATACAAAGATGTCTTATTACATATAGGAGACCTTACTCTATCAAGAAGATATGGATTCTAAAAGGATCAATCCAAATTGATAAGGATGTAAGAATTGTTAAATATGCTAACATGTATGGACCCAAAGGAACTTGGGTACCAAAGAAAGGATGAATCATACATTATATTATAGGTGCAAGTGGTCAAGAAAGACAAATGGATCATGGATAGTGGTTGCTCAAGAAAGATGACCGAAGACAAATCAAAGTTCAAGGAACTCAACTCCAAAAGTGGAAATGTCAGTTTTGGTGACAACTCCAAAGGTAAAATCATCGGTATCGACTCTATCGGCAATGGTGATGTATCTCTATCCAAAGTTTTATTTGTTAATAATTTGAAACATAATCTTCTTAGTATTAGCCAATTATATAATAGAGGATATAAAGTTATTTTTGAATCTCTTGCATGTAAAGTAGTAGACATCAAAACAAATAAGATAGCTTTCATAGGTTATCGCCAAGGGAATATATACTATGTGGACCTAAATAATGTATCTTAAGTAAATCTTTGTTTATTTGCATCTAAAAATGAGGACATATCCTTATGACATAGAAGACTTGGACATGCTAGTATGGATGTAATTTCAAAACTTTCTTAAAAGGATTTAGTGAAAGGTTTACCAAAGTTAATTTTCAAAAGAGAAAGTTTTTGTGATGCATGTGCTAAAGGCAAACACTCTAGAAGTTCTTTTAAACCAAAAAATGTTGTTTTAACTTCTAGACCTTTACAACTTTTGCATATTAATCTTTTTGGTCAAACTATAACCGCAAGCCTTGGTGGAAAGCATTATTATCTTCTTTGCGTTGATGACTATTCTAGATTCACTTGGGTGCTTTTTTTGCTCATAAACATGATGCATTTCATGCTTTTATACCTCTTAAAATCTTTACAAACTCAAAAATGATATGTTATTTCTAGTATTATGAGTGATCATGGTAAAGAGATTGAAAATTCAGATTTTGAAAATTGTTTTAAAGAGCATGGCATATCTCATAACTTTTCAGCTCCTAGGACTCCTCAACAAAATGGTGTTGTTAAAAGGAAGAATAGGTCTTTAGCTGAAATAGCAAGAACAATGCCTTGTGAAAATAACTTGACTAAATACTTTTGGGCTAAAGTTATTAGCACTTCTTGCTACATTTTAAATAGAGCAATGATTAGGCCAATCCTTAAAAAGACCTCATATGAGTGATGGAAAGGAAGAAAATCTAATGTTGCATATTTTCATTCATTTGGGTGTAAATAATTTGTACTGAATAATGTCAAAGATAACTTAGGAAAATTCGATGCCAAATCAGATGAAGCTATATTTTTTGGATATTCTATGCATTCCAAAGCCTATCGAGTCTTTAACAAAATAACTCTTTTAGTTGAAGAATCCGTACATGTTATGTTTGATGAGTTTCCTTCTAAGGATGTTGACAGGAATAAAAAAGACAAAAGCATAGAAGAAATGATAGAAGACTTATCCTTAGAGAAACATGATGAGCATAGCATGGATTTTGGCAAGGACTCCAAAGAAAATGAAGAAATTGACTTAATTGAGTCGACACATCAATACAAAGAACAATATCATCCAAGAGTGAGAAATGAGGTTAAGGACACTTAATTTATTGGTAATCCACTTCAAAAAGTGAGGAGAAGATCAAAAGTCCACAACACTTGTGAGTAAGTTGCATTTCTCTCACAAGTTGAGCCAAAGAACTTCAAGGATACACTTGAAGATGATCAATGGATAATTGCCATGCAAGAAGAGCTAAATCAATTCAAAAGAAGCAAGATTTGGACATTAGTTCCTAGACCTCAAGATCATTCTATAATTGATACAAAATGGATATTTCGCAACAAATTAGATGAATTCAGAATAGTGGTAAGAAATAAGGCAAGGCTAGTTGCTCAAAGATACTCTCAAGAGAAAGGTATTGACTTTGATGAAATTTATGCTCTCGTAGCTAGATTAGAAGCAATTAGAATGCTACTTGCTTATGCATGCTACAAAAATTTTAAATTATTTCAAATGGATATTAAAAGTATATTTTTAAATGGTTTTATTCAAGAGGAAGTGTATGTTGAACAACCTCCTGGTTTTAAGCATGAAAAATTTTCAAACCATGTTTTTAAATTATCTAAAGTTTTGTATGGTTTAAAATAAGCTCCAAGAGCTTGGTATGAGAGGTTGAGTAATTTTCTCCTTGAAAATGGTTTTTCTAAGGAAAAAGTTGATACAACTCTTTTTATTAAGCATGAGAAGCAAGACATTTTAATTGTTTAAATATATATTGATGATATCATTTTTGGTGCTACTAATGAAAAGCTTTTCAAGAATTTTTCTAAGTTAACGCAAGGTGAATTCGAAATGAGCATGATGGAAGAACTCAACTTTTTCTTGGTTTACATCAAGCAACTATAGCATGGAACATTTATCAATCAATCCAATTACACCAAGGAGTTACTAAAAAGATTTGGCATGGATAACACCAAACCTCAACCTACCCATATGAGTACCTCAATTAAGATAGAGATTGATGATAAAGGTAAAAGTGTTGATTCTAAATTGTATAGAAGCATGATAGGATCATTACTTTATTTAACCTCATCTAGACCCGACATATTATTTAGTGTTTGCATGTGTGCACATTTTCAATCTAATCCTAAGGAATCATATATAGCTGGAGTAAAAAAAATTATGAGATACCTTGTGGATACACCAAATTTAGGTTTGTGGTATCCAAAAGGGTCCTCATTTGATCTATATGGATACTCCGATGCAGACTATGGTGGTTGTAGAATAGATATAAAAAGCACAAGTGGCACTTGTCAATTTTTAGGAAATATGCTAGTATCTTGATTTTCTAAAAAGCAAAATTCAGTTGCACTATCAACCACGGAAGCGGAATATATAGCAACCATAAGTTGTTGCACTCAACTTCTATGAATGAGAACTCAACTAGAAGATTTTGGACATTTATTTGATTGCATTCCCATAAAATGTGACAACACTAGTGCCATAAATCTTTTAAAAAATCCAATTCATCACTCACGCACTAAGCATATAGATATAAGACATCATTTTCTTAGGGATCATGTTAGCAAAGGTCATATTAATTTTGAATATGTGGATACTAAGAAGCAGCTTGCTGATATATTCACAAAACCCTTAAACAAAGAAGCATTATATTTTATTAGAAGAGAATTAGGTATGATTGATACCTCTCATGTATAACTTTTGGCTTGCTTTTAATTAGATATAATTGATCATAATAATTTGTGATGATATTGCATGATTTATAAGCAATTATAATAATTTATGTGTTTCCATGACAAATTAATACCTAATTGAGAGAATTTTATAAATTCCCATCACTTTAACCTTAGTTTATATGAATTTTCTTGTCAAAAGTATGAATTATATTCATGAGCATATGAAAGCATAAAATCAAAAGCTCAATTTGCCTTTATTTTAAAAAAATTACCTTAATCCTACCTTTCATGCCTGTTAATCCATTTAATGCCCGTGACACATTGTCATACCCGTTAAAATCTTTACACGCCCGTGAAAAATCATTATGTATCTTTTTAAAATTTTGGGCTTGTCTTTCACTGCAGTGAATGGTCTTCATGCCCTTGAGGACGCGGGTATTTAAAAAGACTCATCTGTGCCTTTTCATTTCTAACTCAAAAATCAGATTTTTATTTCTCTCTCTCTCTCTCTCCCATTTTTCTCTCAAACCTTCAAATTTCCATCTTTATCTATCTCTTTTTCTTCAAATATTTTCTTATAAATCTTTATTATATCTTTGTTAAACTCTAAAACTATGGTGAAAACTAAGAATGTGGATGGTAGAGGCAAAGAAAAGGGTCCTGTAATATCTGCCATTTTATTGTATTTTATTTATTGTGTATTTGATGAATTTAAATTAATTAAGGATATGAATGTTTTGAGAGGATGCAGTAATTTTTGGTTGCAGGAATTTATGAGGTTGATTGCATATTCTTTAAGAAATAATTTGGTAAAGTGTAAAACATAAAAGTTGTGGATTTATATCTTATTTTCAATTCTGTAAAATGGCTTGGTAAAATTCTCTGTGTGTGAGGAGTTATGTTTCCTTGAGCAAGACTGGTCTGGTTTAGTATTTCTACAGGAAGTCTGTGTCTGTTTGAAATTTCTGAGAATGACTAAGACAATTTGAGCTAAAGGTGTAAACATAAAAAAAAATGTTCCTTTTTGTGTTGTAATACTAGCTATAAAATTTCAGGAATTTTAGATAAGTATAACTCAGTGGAGAGTGGATTTTCTCAGGTCTGTCCGGCTAGATTTTGGGGCAGTAAGTCTGGGTGATTTTAGAAAGTCACCATGGTCTGTGTAGTTGCCCTTATAATTTGAATTTTAGATATGTTGAGCCCCTGCATGTTTATTTTAAGTGGTAAAAAGAATTAGGAAGTTTGGATGTTTGTAGCTCTTTTGCGAGCTAGTTAAGTATAAGTTGCCGAGGAAGAGTTTTAACTTAGTAGGATCTTGTTATGGTGAGCCACCAAAATGCGAGCTGGCATTTTGTGAGTTGGCAATGCAAGCTGGCGAAGTGGCGAGGTAAGGCTGTCGAAGTGGCAATTGGCGAAGAGACATATGCGAGGTAGCATATGCGAAGAGGAATTTGGAGAAGAAGTATATGCGAGGTGACATATTCGAAGTGGAGTTAGGCGAAGAGGATTTGGCGAAGAGGAAAGGCGAGGTGACATTATGCGAAGAGGCAGTATGAGAAGAGGGAATGTGCGAAGTGGCAATTCGCGAGCAGAGTTTGGCGAAGCAAGCTGGCGAAGAGGCGAAGAGGCATTGCCGAGACCGCATATGCGAGAAAGAGTTCGCGAGGAGAGTTTGGCGAGGCAGCATATGCGAGGCGACATATATGAGCTGGAACAGCGAAGTGGCTTTTACGAAGTGGTATTGTCGAATCAGTTTGGCGAGCTGGGAAATGCGAAGTGAGAATGGCGAGCTGGCTTATGCGAGGTAGTATTGCCGAGGCAGGTTGGCGAGGTGAGCTGGCGAGTGGGATTTTGGGCAATTTAACCCAGTGGCCAGTGATGATTTTCTGCAAGATATTCTTTCTTCTTTTCTTCGTTCTTCTTCTATTCTTCTCATATCAATTTCGTTTCTTGTTTAAGGCATTAATATTCAAAATTAATGCATTAGACCTCTAGATTAGCATATTTTAATGCAGAAATTATCAAATTCAAGCAGAATATTTCAGGAAGTCAGTTTTAGAGAAATAAGGTAAATTTATTCAAATTTCATATTCTTTTAAGATTGATTAAATCTAGCAGTTAGAATAATTTATTATAGGTGTAAGAAATTTATTGCAAACATTTTAAGGTTATACATGGTAATTAATGTGGAAGAAATTACAATTTTGGACTGCCATGAATAGTAGCATGAACAGTAAATCTGAATTAAATGCAGAATTTTCTTTAAGAGATAAATTAAATTAAGGATGGGAATTAAGAATAGAAACTCTAAGATGATTAAATATTCAGAAATCATGTTGAATATTATTGATTTGAGGAAAATCCTAATTTTGAATATATGGGGAAATTTCTTAGGAGGAGAAAATCAAGGAAATTGAAGAGTTTGGAGTTGAGAAATCTGTTAAGGGAATTTAAGGAAAAACCGTGTTGAGGTAAGTATGAACATTGTATTTGTTTATTGTTTCTTTGAAATAATATGACCAAGCATTCTTAGATTGCTCATTCATATATATATCTGTATATAATGTAAATGACTTGATCAACCTTCTTGGATCAAGTTCATATGCTTCTTACTTATTAAACCCAATTTGAATGATGATATATGTTGATGGTCTTGTGACCAATATGTTTCTTGTGAAATTGAAACCACATGACCCTGTGGATAGAACGCTCATCACAATGAGAGTAAATTCATTGGTCCATCGTGCACTTTGGGTGCCTAGCTGATAGGGTTTTTATCAGTGTTCCACCTAGAGAGGACTATGAGCTCTAGGTGTATGTCTGGCCAAGCATACGTTCACGTTAAGATAGCGAGGCTACTGATACGTATGTTATGACATGAGATCAGTTATATCATATGAGATTTGATAATGTCACTCTTTGTGGGCATTTTACATTCTAAATAAGAATCATGATTCGATTTGTGATATGATTTAATAGTGCTAATTATTATAAGCACTCATGTTCCTTCAAGTAAAGCTTGAGATTCTTTCATACCCATATATATATAAATATATGTACATGACTATGATTTGATATTCAGATTCTTGATTCATGATGTTCAGATCTTACTGAGTTGAAGGCTCACTCCTCTTCTGTGGATTTCAGGTGATAGTGTAGCTCGTGAGGGAGCTAGTAGAGAAAATCAAGCTTGTTGACTCATTCTTCCAAGAAGCCTTCATTGTAATAATTTTGAGATATTATGTATAATCATTAAATGGTATTAAGACTCAATATGTATTGGGAGTCTACTCTAGAGCTCCGTAGTTAGTCATTTGAGGATACTTATATATATGATGTATGAATTATTATCTTTTGGGTACTCTTGTTCCTTAGTGATATGGGATGCATCTTTTGATCAGTAAGGAACAAGAGGAAAATATGAAATGATATAGTAAAGAAATGAATTATGCTTATATGGATTATGGAAATGATTATTGTATGATAAATATATTTTGATATAGATGAGATTCAGGATAATGAGAGTTCTACGGGTTTATGGTGGCCTTAAGCTTACCCTTGCCCTAGGACTGGAGTTGGGGTGTGACAGTTACAGATACCATCTTGATTCAGAATGAGATTGCAAATGCCTTATTCGATTAGAGTGCTACTCACTCTTTTGTGTCACCATATTTTACACCCAAATTGAATAAGGAAAGGAGATTATTAGATGTGCCCATTGATGATTGCTACTCTTATGGGTGATACTATGGATGTTGATTATTACTAATCTGACTATGTTATTGAGATTGATGATAACATCTTGCGTGCTGATTTGATTGAGTTGCCTGTATTAGAGTTAGATGTTATTTTTGGTATGGATTAGTTGACGAGACATCGGGCAATTATAGACTCTTATCAGAAGAGGGTTAGATTCCAGCCTGATGGGCAGCCAGAGTTTGAGTTTCAGGATGATATTTGGGAGTTCTAGGTTAACCTGATTTCTGTTATCCAGGCTAGGAGGATGATTGGGAAAGGTTGTTCAACCTATTTGGCACATGTGATAGATGTGCAGAGGTCTTCTGTACAGTTGGATCAAATATCATTTGTTCAGGAGTTTCCTGATGTATTTCCTGATGAGTTGCCAGGATTGCCCCCTGATAGGGAGATTGAGTTTGAGATTGAGGTGCATGCAGGCACAAACCCTATATCTATTCCATCATACAGAATGGCTCCAGCTGAACTAAAGGAATTGAAGGTGCAGTTATAAGAGCTATTGGATAGAGGGTTCATCAGACCGAGTAGTTCTTCTTGGGGTGCACCAGTACTGTTTGTGAGGAAGAAAGATGGCTCATTGAGGATGTGCATAGATTATAGGCAGCTGAATAAGGTGATAGTGAAGAACAAGTATCCATTGTCTCGGATAGATGACTTGTTTGATCAGCTGCAGGGTGTCAGCCATTTTTCGAAGATTGATCTGAGGTCTGGGTATCACCAGTTAAAGATTAAGAAGGGTGATATAGCCAAGACTGCTTTCAAAACCCGTTACGGACATTATGAGTTTTTAGTGTTGCCATTCGGGTTGACCAATGCACTGGCTGCTTTTATGAATTTGATGAACAAGGTGTTCAAGTCATATTTAGATAAGTTTGTCATTGTATTCATTGATGACATACTTATCTTTTCTAGGAGTGAGGAGGAGCATATAGAGTATCTGAGGATTGTGTTGCAGACACTTCGGGAGCATCAGCTATATGCCAAGCTATCTAAGTGCCAGTTCTGGTTCACCGAAGTATGTTTTCTTGGGCATTTGATATGCAAGGATGGGATTAAGGTGGATCCTCAGAAGATCGAAGCAGTTGCTAATTGGCCCCAGCCTACCAATGTTTCAGAGGTTCATAGTTTTCTGGATATGGCTGGATATTACAGGAGGTTTATGAAGGATTTCTCTCGGATTGCAACTCCACTGACTATATTGATGAGGAAACAGGAGCGATATGTATGGACAGATGAGTGTGATCGCAGTTTCCAGACATTGAAGTATTCCCTTACCAGTGCTCCAGTGTTGGCATTACCAGTTTAGGGGGAGAAATTTACAGTGTATTGTGACGCTTCACAGATTGGATTGGGATATGAGTTGATGCAGATTGGTAGGGTAATTACTTATGCTTCATGTTAGCTAAAGAAGCATGAAGCAAATTATCCGACATATGATTTTGAGATGGCAGCTGTGATATTTGCCTTGAAGATTTGGAGACATTACTTGTATGGATCGAAATGTGAGATATATACTGATCATAAGAGTCTACAGTATATATTTTAGCAGAAGGATCTGAATTTTAGACAGCGCAGATGGGTAGAGCTTCTTAAGGATTATGATTGTGAGATCCTTTATCACCCGAGTAAGGCCAATATAGTGGCGGATGCTCTAAGCAGGAAATCGATGGGCAGTCTATCTTATATTATGATTGGTAGAAGGCCATTGATCCGAGAGATGAGAGAGTAAGCAGATTTGGGAGTGGAGTTAGAGTTGGGATCCCAGGATTGGAACCAGGCTTTGATACCCTAATTTCGGGTGAAGTCACTGTTGCTTGATGATATTAACGTAGCTCAGGATAGGGATCCTTATCTACTGAAGCTCAAAGGAGAGGTACAGAATAGGAGGATGACAGAGTTCACAGTAGAGGATGGGATACTGAGATGTGGGAAGCGCATATGTGTACTAGATTTTAATGGGTTACGGGATCAGATTCTGAGAGAGGCTCACTACTCAGCAAATAGTGTACATCCAGGGATTACCAAGATGTACCATGATCTGAGAGATGTATATTGGTGGCCAGGAATGAAGAGAGATATAGCTCAGTTTGTGTCTAAATGCTTAGCCTATCAGCAGTTTAAGTTCGAGTATCTGAAGCCAACAGGGCTACTTCAGGAGATAGAGTTGCCAGAGTGGAAATGGGAATAGGTGACTATGGATTTTATAGTTGGTCTACCGAGGACTTCGAGGGGTTATGATTCTATATGGGTGATTGTTAACCATCTGACGAAGTCTGGCCATTTTCTGGAGGTTAAGACCAGCTACACAGCAACTCAGTATGCATAGTTGTATGTGGATAAGATTGTGTGACTTCATGGAGTTCCTTTGATGATCATATCAGACAGGGGTACACAGTTCACTTTAAGGTTTTGGTAGAAGTTTCAGGAGGCTATGGGTACCCAGTTAAGGTTCAATACTGCTTTCCATCTACAGACTGATGGGCATTCGGAGAGGACAATTCAGACTTTGGAGAATATGTTAAGGTTGTGTGTTTTGGATTTTAAAGGTAACTGGGATTATTATCTGCCATTAATAGAGTTCTCCTATAATAACAGTTATTACTCTTTTATTGGTATGGCTCCATTTGAAGCACTATATGGTAGAAAATGTAGATCTCCAGTGTGTTGGGTGAAGCCAGGAGAGAAGCAGCTAGAGAGGCCAAAGATTTTTAGAGAGACTATGGAAAAAGTTCCTATGATCAGAGATCGGATGAGGACTGCCTTCAGTAGGCAGAATAGTTATGCTGATCTGAAGAGGAAGGATGTACATTTTACAGTTGGTGATCATGTCTTCCTTAAGGTCTCACCGATGAGGAGTGTTATGAGATTTGGGAAGAGGGGTAAGATATCACCAAGGTTTATAGGTCCATTTAAGATACTTGAGAAGATTAGTAGTGTGGCCTATAGATTGGCTCTTCCACCCAATATGAGCCATGTACATCCAGTTTTCAATATATCTATGTTGCGGAAGTATGTATCCGATCCATCGCATATATTGGAGGTACAGGATATGGATCTCAGTGATGACTTGTCGTATGAGGAGCTTCCTATGGAGATCATTGATCAACAAGTCAGACAGCTATGGAATAAGGAGATCCCGATGGTTAAGGTGCTTTGGAGGAATCAGTCTATGGAGGAGTGTACTTGGGAGAGCAAGCTGGAGATGAGGAGCAGATACCCATTCTTGTTCCAGCAGTGAGGTATGTTTTATTTAAATTCGAGGATGAATTTATATGTAGGGGTCTGAACACTCATTTTTATACCCCTCGGACTCGCATTGACCCGAACGACATTCCCCGGAATCGAACCCGCACCCGGACGGACCCGAGACAGCCTCAGGACGAGCTGGGTCACTGTGCCGCCCTCCAGGCTTGGTGTTGCCGCCAAAGGTGGGCGGCAGCCGCCAAGCCCAAGGATCCCCTGCTGTGGCACCGCCCTCCCTCAGGGCCTATGCCGCCAAGCCACTGGGGCGGTGCCGCCACCCCTTTCTGGCGGCAGTGCCTCCTCTTTCCGGTGGCAGTGATGATGCTCACCCGATTTTCTACGAATCCCACATCGAAAACTGATGGGATTCAACCCCAGAGCTTCTATTATAAGTAGAGGGCCTCCCCCCACCTTCCAGACCAGAACAACGAAAGAATAACAGCCCGAAACACGCCAAGACTCACAAAAGCAAGGAAAAAAGACAAGACATCATTTTCGTCACTAGATTTCGTCTTTTTTCTCTCCAAGTGATATTTTCTTCTTCTTTAGCTCTCTGTTGATTTAAAAGAGTTACTATTAGGGGCGTATTGAGCCTCTCAGTTGAATCTTTACTCGAAGCAAGGTCCCTCCGCCGATTTGCTTTCTTAAGAGCTAAGAAGGCATCGCAACTCATCACCTCAAGGTGCCATCCGATCTAAGGTGGAACTCCGCTCCGGAAGAGCACTCCGTCTGCCAGTATCCCTAAAAGATAGGGCAAAGGTACATTCTCCTAACTCATCTTCTTTATTTTGGTAAAGCATTAAAATAAAGAATCAAAACATGATAAATTGGGCATAAAATCAACCCTCATTCGCGAGAAGGAAGAACTGCGTGGGTTTTGATTCCCATTCGACGGGAAACGCAGCCAAGCTGTATAAAAGTTGCAAATCCAAAAAACGACAACACCATCTCTTTTCTCTTAATTATTTGCTTAACTTTATTTGTTGTACATATTATTTGGGGAATGTGTGATCAACTTAGAACCCATAAGGGCTAGAGTTGATATCCCCTATTTTGAGGTTTTTAAGATGTAATAATTCACTTTTATCGCTTTCTTTTAATTGCTTTACTTGATTATATTGTTCATCCATTTGATTACTTGTTCATGCATCTTATATG
>CANXYC010008987.1:0-11480 GCA_948193065.1 Aleurites moluccanus | reverse complement strand
AGCATAATATCATGAAGTTATCGACATATGGACATCAAAATCACATTTATAAATTCAAATAACATGTTATCATGCAAAAACATAGAAGCACCCCCTAACCCGGTCATATGCCTAAGCTCTACTGCTAAGGTTTCAACTGAGGTGTTACAGTGTAGAGACCTCTAATGGAAACTCCATTTTTCTACTACCCTTACCTAATTTCTTTGCAAAAGAAGAAGATACAAATGAATGGGTAGTATCCAAATCAAATAAAAATGAAGCCAAATTATTCTGAATCAAAATTGTACCTTCCACTGTGGTATTTGATGTCTGAGCCTCCTATCGATTAAGGGCAAACACTCTGCCCTATCCTCTGCCAGCAGGTGGCTATGTAGGTGTAGCAGTAGTATTCTGGCTTCTGTCTCTACCTCCCTTGTTCCTATTACCCTGCTGACCTTGCTGAACCGAAGGTTGTGATACTGATGAAGTACCCTGCTGTCTTCTAGTAAGTGGACAATCCTTCACAAAATGATCTTTCTGTCCGCATCTAACATAAGCCCCAATCAACCACCTACACGTTCCTGGATCCCTCTTGCCACAAGTCTGGCAAGTAGGAATAGTTTAACTAGACTATCTTACCCTAGGTGCACTGGCAAACATCATAGGAGCTGAAGATGCTACAATTGATCTGCTCTGACCTCCCCCAGCTGTCTAACTCTGTGGAAACCAAAACCCACTCTCTGTTGTTCTACCCTGTGATCTCTACTCCCCTGTCCTCCACTGGCTGCTTTGACATCTACCACTGCTCTTTCTTCTTTGCTCCTATGCTGCTCTTTCATCTTTATATTTCAATTCCATTTGAGTGGCCTGATCGATTAACTTAGTCAAAGAAGTAAACTCTAGTGGCAACAATGCATTGTGTAGGGAAGCATGCAGTCCTCTTTTGAATCTCTTAATTTCAGCAGCTTCATTTGGAACTATCTATCTGGAAAATTTAACTAGCTTCAGAAACTCCTTAGTATATTCTTGTACACTCCTATTCCCCTGTTCCAGTCTCTCAAACTGAATTATTCTTCTATCTTTTTCCCCCTCAATGAGAAACTCATCAGTCATCAATTGTTTAAACTCTGCCTAGCTTGGTGGATTATCACCATACAACCTGTCATCAATATGCCTCTCGAACCAATCCCCAACTCTATCTTTTAACAACAAGCCAACTAATTCTATAGCTCTGGCATTGGAGGATGGCAACTTCTCCACAACCTTTTTTAGCCGCTCTAAGAACTCAATGGGCTCATCTCCCTGCTCTCTACTAAACTTGGGCAATCTCAATTTCAAAAAATCAAACATAGTGGCATCACCCTCATCAATAATCCTCTGGCCCTCAGGCCGTACTACAGGTCTAGGAGGTGGTACCACTACTGGTAGAGGAACATTAGGTACTAGTGGAGGAACATTAGTTACTGGTGGAGGAACATTAGGTACTGGTGGTGGCACAGGTGCAGGCATAGGATCTTGCTTAATTCTACTCAAGTTCTTCAATTTCCATTCTCAATCGCTCATTTTCTCTTATTAATTCTTCATTCATTGCCTCTATATTTTCCACTACTTCCTCGTCTTCCACTTCAATTCTTCTTCTTACTTGTGGCGGTTCAGTAGAGTCAGTTTTCCCTAATGATATCTGGGAAGCTACATCAGCCTCCAATCTCTTGCCAAGTCGAGAGGGTCCCCGTCTAGTAGGCTCCCCATGAATAATACCTCAACTTTGTCCTCTCCCGCTCAGACATCCCCTTGGCAGGATTTTACTACAACAAAATCATAAGAATATAGATCAATTAATAGTATACAGAATACACACATAACAGATAACTTACAATTGATGATATAGGAATTCCTATTGCTCCATGGTTCACTTATATCTTATGAGACACATACGTTATTAATTATGATTTAATTTAATTCTTACTCTGATACCAACTTTGTCATATGCCCCCACTTCAAGAGATATGATGGTCCTAGGGTATAGAAAAATGTAAGGTACCCTAAACCCATAGAACCCATATATACAAATTTTACAACAAAACGATAAGGTTTCCTTTGTATTTTCTACTATATCCCCAGGACCTATTTGTCCGTCCCTTCAATATATATCAAATATGCAAAAAAACAACACTCCCAAAGGTTCTCCTTATACCCTCTACTCCATTTTAACAATTTAATAGACAAGCACTTCAATACACAATTCCCACATTCATATAGGTAAATTAAATTAAGTTTTCACATTTAAGTATACTGGAATTAATTATACAACTATCACTTTCTGTTATATATATACAACTCATATTCTTTAAACAAAACCATGAAGCTTCTACTGAGTTTAATACCAAAAGCTGAGACAATACATAGATAAATGTGATTCACAGCAGAGGAAGACTATAGCTGGAACCACGTTTATTTATTGATTTCCTAAAAAGAAAAACAATCTTTAAATTCAGTGAGACAAAACTCAGTGAATAACATATATATATAACCTTACTTGTAAGGCTTGGTTCTCACAAGGAAGGTTTAAGAACAATAATGTAACAATAAAATTGATTATCACAAAGGAATACGATAATGTAAATTAGCAATTAGAGTTAGGTAGAACAAACATATCAATATGATAGGTGATTCATTTAATATGAATATAATGAATAAATAATAAAATTGGAAAATATTGAACACAAATTTCAAGGTTATACGATATCAATGAATTAATGTAGCAAAGTTTAATGAATCAGTGTTTTAGTAGTCGTTAGCAATAACTATTGTTAAATCTGGCAGATGCTACAGTCCGGTAGCATGCCTGTTAATAAAGTCACACGATTGATAAGATCGCATGGCTAGAACCTTACCCCTCTCCTAGCTGGGGATGGCAATGTAATCTTGTGCATAAGTCCGATGATATTATATCTACTCCATCGGATGAGTAGTTCTATTATTGCTAACATTTGAATTTCATATACAATTAATAATATTTAACAATTGGATTCAAAGGTTTATTCAATAGTACTATCATAAACAAGAAGTTTCAATATCCAAAATAAATGGTTTGGCACTCATTTAGAAGCAACAATGAACAATATACAACTAGAATTCATTGTTCATCAATGAACAATTTGGTAGTATTTGCAACAAATTATTTTGAGTTCAAACACAATTACGAGAATATATATATGTTATTCACCTTCAAAATACAAAATGAAAAAGTAACTTCTTATCCTAGCAAAGACAAAATGGATGATTTGACTCATTACTCTCCTTTTCCTTTTCTTTCCTTATTGAAGCTATAACATATGTGGAATATATTTTAGTACTAAACCAACACTCAATTACACAATTCTAATGTTAATTTTAAAAAACCCTTTAATTCTTAACTTTTGGTTTTGGGCAGCCCTGCTTCTTTTATTCATATCTCAAGTTTTATCTATATAATTGCTTCAATTTTTTTTTCCTACTTAAATTAGATATTTGTAGTTCTAACATATCTAAAAATCAAAATTTTCTAAACTCTATACAATTTATAGTAGAATTTTGAAAACAGACTTGAAATCTGTAATCTACCCTGTAACTTCTACCCGGACACCCCTCACTATTTTACTTATAACTCGCTTTTTAGATAAGAAATAGAAAAATATTTTTTATGTTTTGAGTTTCTCCTGAATCAAACCTTAAGATTCTCGAAATTGCAAAAATCAGTAGAGTCTATTAGCATAAATCCTAACCCGAGTTAGTCTTATTCAGTGATTTATATCTCTCAACACATATAGAATTTGACAAAAATTTATTAAATATAAATAATTTAGACATGTAAATCTACAACTTTTGTGCTTTAAGAATCTTCAAATTCTAACTTTAAGGATACGAAAACTCAGCCCCGAGATTCTATCAAGTCATAGAAAATTTTTGAATTTTCAAGGATTTACTTCTAATCTTACTTTCTTTCACTAATTAAACATCTAAATTAACATTAAAATTCATTAAATTAAATTAAAGAGCTAGTTAAAGATTTTACCTCTTCAAACCCTTTGAAGAATTTCTTTTAACTATCTACAAATTTGATGAAGTAAAGGAACTTTGGAGATAGAGGTATGAAGATTGATGAAGATGGAGAGTGATTTGAGTGAGTGAGGTGAAGCAAAATTTTAGAGAATTTTATAGTGAATTTTTTAGCCAAGCGAAGAGGAAGAAGAAGATGGTGATAATTTTCTTTAATTATGTTTATTTATAATAATTATTAACTAATTAGAATTTATGAAAATAAAATTTGAAGAAAAATGAAATAGAAATTAACCTAGCCTAAGTTTGTGTCTAATTTATTTTTAGATGAAATTAAGCAAATATATTTGGTGGAGAATCTCTCACTTAGCCGGCCACCATGCTTCTAAATAACTATTTTTTTAATTATTAGTCAAATTAATTTTGACCAATTTTCTCAAAATTTACAAAATTATTATTTTCCTCTTCCTATTATTCTATCTCTTTTACTTCACTATTTGAGCATTTAAATTTTATCAATTTTACTCAATTCTATTTTTAACTTATCCATTAGTCATCAAAATTTAGGTTTGTGATGAAAAATTGGGTAAAAAAATATTTTAGAATTTCTTAAAAATCAAACACTGGAGGGTGTTCAAACTTATATTCATTAGGTCTCGATTGGTTTACTTATGGTCTCGATTATTCTAGATTTGGTCTCGATTTCTTTAACTTTAGTTTCGGTTTACTTATGGTCTCGATTTCTTTAACTTTGGTTTCGGTTTACTTATGGTCTCGATTATTCTAGACTTGGTCTCGACTTCTTTAACTTTTGGTCTCGTTTTTTTTTTTTTAAATTAGATCTCAATTGGGTTATTACATAATTAATTATTGTAAAAATTAATTGTTGTTTTGTTTTTGTGTATTAGATGTCAGGGAACAAAATATTTTATGTGTGTATGTGTTTGACTACTACTGTGAATTACTCGATATGTGCTTAAATTATTGATATGTTATATTTGTATTATTGTGTTGTGTTGGGATAAGACCATGGCTTGGACTTTCCATGGTGCACCTGGGTTATATGTGAGCTATTATATAATTCAGGCTGAAATATCTTATATGTTATATGTGTATCGGGTGTTATTTATAGTGCCCCTTTTATAAATGATATTTAGATTTAATGCCTTATATATTATTTGACAAGTCTGACAAGGTCTTTTTCATTGTGTTTAATGTGTTATTATTTCTTAAATGTTGGTTATATATATATATATATATGAATGGTAAGTTGATAGTTGAATTTAAAATTTTAATTGAATATAAATTGTGGTATTATCATGAATGTTGTATGAAATACTTGAAATTCCTTTTTGATATGTATCTATAATTTAACATGAGTAATATGAATAGAAAATTTCCTGTCTCATATGTTCTCACTGAGCAATGTGGTGTATGCTCATTTCTCTATAGACTTTTATTTTGCAAATTAGTTATTATTAGCAAGGCTACTATCTTATTTCATCCTTGAAGTCACGCTAGGTGTAGAACATTATATTTCTTAAGGTTTTAGATGATTTTCGGACCATTAGTTAGAATTAGAATTTTTGCCAACTTTTTTTGGATTATTCATTTAATGTTATTTGTTAGTTATTTAGGCTTAGCAAGATTATTATTTGTTATTCAATTAAATAATTATATTTTTGGATTTTCTTTAATTGTATTTGTTTTTGGATTTAAAGTATTGCGGATTAAATAAATTTCAAATTAGACTTCTTAAATTTATGGCATCATAAGAATATATATGTTTATTTGTAGTGGCACTGTCAAGCTTGTGTGGCTAGATTGCGGTCTAACTGCATGCCAGTCATGACCCTAGTTTGGGTCGTAACAGGGCTCCTGCAAAGTCACAAAAAATGACCTACATCAGTAATTGTGTTCAATGAAATGTGGGCTCCAACAAAGTCATTAAAAATGACCTATCAGTTTTTGTATACTTGACACATGGGGGAGAAAAAAGTTAATTTTTTATACTATATCTCTTTGCTCCTTCGTTCATGCTTGCCACGCGCTCTTCATTTTCTCCCTCAAATTATTAACCCACTTGCATCTGCATGCATTTTCTAACCCTTTCTCACCATCTTTCTCTCTTTCTTGCACATGTCTATCCTTAATTTTTCTTTATTATTGTTTTCATGTTTCATTAGTTTTTCTAGCACAATAATAATATCAAAAATTTTGTCTTTCTATAAACATATTTTTTTTTACGAATAAAGGAAGAAAATAAAGCAAAAACTACAAGGCAGTAGTTATATTGATCCCACAATTACTACTATCATCTTCTAGAAAGGTAATTAAACCATTTGGAGGAGGAGCCAAAATTGAAACGCCCAAGAGAGCTTTCAGAGCTTGTTTAACTAAAAAATATGCACATTTATTGACATTTTTGGGTATATGCTATAAGGATACTTCCCAATCCATGCTCAACAACTTTCTAATATTAGACAAGAGATAAAAGTATGGCAATCAAGTTACTTCAGAGTGCAACACTGCCTTCAACATTTCCAGCAAATCCATCTCCACCTGAAGTGATGGTAACCCTTTTCCCAAACCATATTAAGACCTGTAAAAAGTCCCTATAACTCAATAGCTTCAATATCGCAGATGCCTATGTTTTGAACAAAACTAGTAATCCATTTCCCATTTTCATCCCTCATCAGACCCCGAACACCAACAAAGCTTCTTCTCCCTTGCAAATAACAGGATCCACCAGTATTTAATTTAATCCATCCCAACGGTGGTGGAGCCTAGGTAAGACTATCCCTGCCTCTTCCTTGCACAGAGGTATTAAAGTGCTCAACCATTAAGCTTTATTGAATTTGCTTACTCGTATTCAAAATACATTTAACTGGGCCTATAAAATTATTAATCTCTTCAGCAAAAACCAATTGGTTCCTCCATTTCCATATAGTCCAAGTTGCAAATAGAAAGTTCCAATCAAACCCATCCCAGCTATCAAACTCATTTCCAGAGAGATTAACAAGGATCCATCTGTGACCATCCAACTAAAAAAATTTGTCCCATTTATCCCTTTTAACCAGCTGGTACCAAATAAGCCCTGCAAACTCACAATCCCTTAAAACATGAAGGGTAGACTCCTCTAAGTAGCTACACCTTAGACAAACATTGTAATTAATAATTTGTCGTTAAAAATAGAGGGAATTAGTGGGTAGGCAATTATGCATGGTTGTCCATAAGAACGTTCTTATTCTTTGAGGTCCCTTCCATTTCCAAACCTTTGCTCATTTAACATCTCTCCAATTGAATTCTTCCCCACACAATAGCTCTAAAGCTGGCTTGTCAAACTCTTTGAGAAATTCTAGATGACTTTGTCAAACTCTTCCATATAAATTAGCAAACTGAAAGCAGTGGTTTGCATACAAACATAAGAAGGAAGTAAATATGCAAATTGATCCCAGGATCAAAATCCTGACTCAGTTGTATAATAAAAGATAGAGCGACTCAAACAATCAGCAAGGATCTCTGCCAACACTACATTTTCCAACTACCCAATTTCTTCCAACCAGTTATCCTACTAAAAGCGAATTTTCTTGCCATCACCTATAGCCTATAAAATACCCTTGAGTACATAATCCCAAACTAATCTAATCCCTCTCCAAGTGGTGAAAACCTGAGAATTTTGTTTCTCCATAATAATACAAATATCCCATTTTCCATATTTACCTATCACTACCCGAACCCATAAAGCATCAAGTTTATTAATCAAATTCCAACCCAACTTCATTAGTAAAGCTTTATTATTCTAGCTAACTTTCCTCAGGCCTAAACCACCATTTTGCTTTGGTTGGCATACCTGATCTTAGTTAATGAGATGCAACTTAGACTTCTCAGCAGTGGAACCCTATAAAAATTGACGAACATGCTTATCAATTTTATCACATGTAGCCTCATGTAGCTTAATAGTTTGCATTAAATAAATTGGAATAGATTGAAGCACTGATTGGGCCGAAGTGAGTCTACTTGCAAAAGATAAATGATTTGTCTTCAAACCACTCAATTTATTCTTCTTTTCTCAAGCACGCCACCATTGGTCTTTCTATCTACTCTTTCGTGAATAATTGGAACCCCTAAATACCTGACCAAATCATGAGTTCTTATAAAGTTAAATCTACTATTAATGTCAGAAGCTAATTCATATGAGACATTTTTTGAAAATAAAATTTTGGACTTTGAAACATTCACCCTCTGGACCGAAATACTACAAAATTCTTCCAGGCAATTACTAATCACTTCCACTTGAGCCATATAAGCCTCAATGAAAATAAACAAATCATCTACAAAAAAAAGTGAGACAGTAAAAGCCTATCTTTGCTAAGCTGTCACACCCCGACACCACCGGTGCGACGGTCCTAGAGCAAGGGTAGGCATAAGGCCACCATAAACCCGTAGAACTCTAAACTAAACCTGTCTCAATCATAATAACATACATTCTATCCAAAACAATCATTAAAATCTCATAAATTATCATTTATAACATAACATTCTACTTGTTCCTTACCGATCAAAAGATGAATCTAACATCAATATGGAACAAGTGAGAGTCTACAAATAATATCCATGGATACAAAATCAACATCTCATATCTAGCTACGGAGCTTTAAGAGAATGTACCTCAACAGATATGATTATATAAATACATATATCAAAATAATATATAAAATAATTACATCCAAGCTTCTTGGGAAGAATAAGTCAAGAAGCTCTATCCTCTGGATTAGCTCTCTCTCGAGCTACACTAGTACCTAAAACCACAGAAAAGGGATAAGCCTTCAACTTAATAAAATATGAACAACATAAATCAATAATCTAAATATCAAATCATGAACATGAACATATATATGTATATATTTATATTTATATATATATTTGGGTATGAAAGGATTTCAAGCTTTTACTTAGAAGGAACATGAGTGCTTATAATAATTAGCACTATCAAATCATATCTCAAATCGAATCATGGTTCTCATTAGAATATAAAATGCCCACAAAGGATAGCATTATCAAATCTCATATGATATAACTGATCTCATATCATAACATACGTATCAGTAGCCTTGCTACCTTAATGTGGCACATATGCTTGCGCGGGCATATGCCTAGAGCTCATGGCCCCCTGTAGGTGGAACACTGATAAAAACCCTATCAACTGGGCTCCCATTGTGCACATTGGACCAATGAATTTACTCTCATTGGTAAAAGCGTTCTATGCATATATTTATCTCAGGGTTCGTAAAGAAAAATATTGCATTCTCATAAAGCTGTAATTTGGTCAAGAGACCATTTGGTATTTATTACAAAGGCTGACATGATCTTGGACCAAGAATGATAAAGTTATTATCAAATATATATATATATGTATATAACGGATTACAGTATGCATAATTTAGCAGGATCATCATTACAAAAAGTATATATATATATAATGAAATTTGAGTAATCATCTCAAAAAAGCAATACATTTATGATATTCATACTTACTTCATAACACTATTCTCAATCCGCTCACAATACTCAATTCTAGACTCCTCAATTCCTGGAATTAGCCAAACCTAAAATCCCCAATTTACATAAATTAGATTTTCCTCAATAATAATACATTTTATGATTCTATCAAATTTAAACCATCTAAACATCTCTATTATTATTTCCAAATTATCAATTTAATTTATCTCCTAAGAATATTAGAATTTGATCGTGGTCACTATTCATATCACTATTCATCCGATTCAAAATTTTCTCCCATCTTCTATAGCAACCGAAATTAATGGCCTTAAATGCTTTTAACAGGTTTTATCCAACTCATAATTTATTATTCTAACTACCAAAAATTCTAAACCAATATAAAGAATTAATGCTAAAAAAAAATCACCTTGTTTCTCTAAATTGCGTCTTTGAAGTACTTGACTTGGAATGATGGTTGAAATCTTAATAAATGAGAGAAAATAATAGTTTAATGCATTAATTAAAAATATTAATGCACTAAAAAATAAATGGGACAGATTTGAGAGAGAAAGGAGAAGAAATGATCAATAAAGAAGAAAAGAGAGAAGAAGAAACCGTGAAATTTGGTTACTGGACTATTGATTAAATAGGCTACTGCCTCACTTCGCAGATATCACTTCGCAAATCCACTTCGCAAACTCCACCTCGCCAAATGCTGTCTCGCACTTCCCACTTTGCGAATTCCACTTCGCAACTTTAGTTTGCCAAATGCCATATCGCACTTCCCACTTTGCAAATTCCACTTCGCAACTTTACTTTGCCAAATGGTACTCGCATTTCCCACTTCGCGAATTACACTTCGCAACTTCACTTCGCCAAATGCCAGCTCGCACTTTCCACTTCGCAACTTCACTTCGCCAAATGCCTCTTGGCCTAATCCTCTTCGCCAAATGCCACTTCGGCAAAGGCCTCCTCGCCAAATCCTATTCGCCTAATCCTCTCCGCCAAATGCCACCTCGGCAAAGGCCTCCTCGCCAAATCCTATTCGCCTAATCCTCTTAACCTAATACTCTTCGCCAAATGCCACCTCGGCAAAGAGAGTCTAACTCGCACTACCTGATCTGCTGAGCTGGAAACTCTTCTCGCCATCTCATACTACCTGATCTGTAAACACGCTAACTTCCTAATTTCTTTATTTCTATACTAACAATGAAACACATACATAATCACTTCCCATGCTAATACCTGACTCGCTCAGCCACTAACATCTCAACACAATTTTAATATACTCCGACTTAAACAACATCTAAGAAGCCATACTTACATAGATCAAGAAAGCATAATTTCTCTCAAAATATTAAATTCTCAAAACAACCAAACCTACTGCCCATCAATCTTATAAACATAAAAATATAATTCTAAAACTAATATACTGAACTTTTCTATGAAAATCAAATCTGAATTAATGAAACAAAATTTCTAGCGTTACTCTAATTACTAACAGATTACTCACACAAATAAAATTAAAATAAAATAAAAGAAAGTAAATAAATAAATAAATAAACTACTCAGGTATTATATTCTCCCCCCTTAATTAAATTCGTCCCCGAATTTTTCAAAATTTACTTGCTCTTGAAACAAGTGGGGATATCTAGCTCGCATAACTTGCTCACTCTTCCAAGTACACTCTTCCATCACTTGGTTCTTCCATAAAACCTTAACCATTTCTATCTTTTTGTTCCTTAGCTTCTTAACTAATTTATCAACAATTGCTACCGGAACCTCTTCATAAGTCAAGTCTTGTTGAAGATCTACTTCTTGAACTTGCAATACATGAGAAGAATCTGCCACATACTTCCGAAGCATTGACACATGAAAGACTGGATGCACATTGGCCAAGTTCGGCGACAATGCTAACCTATACGAAACCTCTCCAACCTTATCCAAAATCTCAAAGGGTC
>CANXYC010008873.1:0-39133 GCA_948193065.1 Aleurites moluccanus | reverse complement strand
TATCTCAAATGGTCTCAACTTGTTCGCACAATTCTCAAAGGGAAAGGAAAAATAAGTCATCTCACAAGTGTAGCCCCTAAATCAGACGATCCTCGCCTTGAAACTTGGGAGGAAGAAGATTCAATGATAATGGCTTGGTTGTGGAATTCGATGGTTCTTGAAATAAGTGATACTTGCATGTTCTTGGCAACTGCAAAGGAGATTTGGGATGCTATTCAACAGACCTATTCAAACGCGAAAGATGTAGCTCAAGTTTATGAAGTTAAAGTGAAAACAATGGCTGCAAAACAGGAAAGTAGAACTGTCACTGAGTATGCCAATCAATTGAAGTCCTTATGGCAAGAACTTGATCATTATAGGGTGATACAAACTAAATGTTCAGAAGATGCAGCTATGTTGAAGAATTACATTGAGCAGGACCGTGTTTACGATTTTCTTGTTGGACTTAATCCAGAGTTTGATCAAGTGAGAATTCAAATTCTTGAAAAACAAGAGGTGCCTTGTTTTAATGAAGTGGTAGCACTGATTCGAAGTGAAGAAAGCAGAAGAGGCCTAATGCTTGAACCACAAAGCACAGATGGCTCCGCTATGGTGGCTAGTGGCACCACCAAACTAGGAAAAGAAGTAGCCCTTCCAATTGAAAAAATTAAACAAAGCCGAGAAGGATTATGGTGCACCTACTGTAAGAAGTCTCGCCATACTCGTGACAAGTGTTGGAAGCTCCATGGAAAGCCTCCAAGTCGTGAGTGGAATCAAAGAAGTGATCAGCCCAAAGGAAGTGGATAGGTTTATGTGGCAACAACATCTCAAGGAGAAGCAACACCACAAGAGTCGAATAGTCTTAATCATAAGGAGATAGAGAGGTTGAGATCCCTTATCAACAGCCTTGAAAAGCCTTCAGGTAGTGCTTCTCTAGCATATTCAGGTAAGCTTCTAATTTCCTTTGGATTAAATGCCTCGGATATTACCTTTGCCAACTCATGGGTCATGGATTCTGGTGCAACCGATCACATGACTCACTCATCTAAATATTTCTCAATTTATACACCATGTCCAAGCAATAGGAAAATAGCCTTAGCCGATGGATCCCTAGCTACTGTTGCAGGTTTAGGTGATATTAAAGTAAACCTATACATAACATTAAAAAATGTTCTTCATGTTCCTAAATTGTCTACCAATCTTGTTTCAGTTCAAAAATTCACTGAAGATTTATCTTGTAATGTGAAATTTCACAATAGTTATTGTGTATTTCAGGATAAGGATTCGGGGAGGACGATTGGACATGCTAGAGAACAAAGTGGCACCTACTATCTTGAAACACCAAGTCGGTCAAACATCACCAAAAATAGATTTTCCTTTGTTTCAAAATCCATTTCATCCAATAAAGAGAAAATTTTCTTTTACCATCGTCGACTAGGACACCCATCATTTCAGATTGGTGTAATTCTTCAATTGTTCATAGTAACCTCTTGCTTGGTTTCTTCATTATTATCCAAATCGCTAGAGTCATCCCAAGTTGCTGCCAAGACTTTCTTCTTAAAATTCTTTTTATTCTTCAACTTGGGACATTCAAACTTGATATGTCCAACTCTATCATATTCATAACATTTTATTTGATTACTTCTTGGCCTCTCTTGCCGATCATGTTTCTTATAAGGCTTATTGTTCTTCTACTTTTTAAGAATAAGATTTCTTATTCTTTTTGTGAGAAGAGTCATTTCTTCATCATCATCTTCTTCTATGTCACTTCCATTTGATGTAGATACCTTGGAAGCAATAAGAGCAAACCCTTTGTTTTTCTCTTCAGTTTTTTCATCAATTTTCTCTTGAGATAAAGTGATCTCATGAGTTAGAAGTTTACCCAATAGATTATCGGTTGGAAGAGTGCTTCATTCGTTTGCTTCTTCGATTGAAGCTACTATTGCCTTCCAATCCTTCTTAGGAAGAACTCTTAATATCTTGCAGTTTATGTCCTCTATAGAGTAAGATTTTCCCAACTTTCTCATTCCATAAGATTTTCTAAACTTTCTTATTCTATTAACAATAACCATAAGACAGTTATACATTTTTGAAATTTGTTCATTATGAAGCATTTTAAAAAGTTCATACTCATGAGTGGAAAGTTAAATCTTTTTACTTTTGACCCGACTTGTCCCTTCATGAGTGGTTTGTAGAGTATCCCAAATTTATTTTGTTGAAGTGCAATGAGATATCTTGCCATACTCCTCTTTCCTAAGAGCACAATAGAGAGTATTCATTGCTTTGCGATTTTTTCCATTTGCTTTCTTTTCGGCGGTGGTCCATTCACTCTTTGACTTTTTAACTTGGATACCATCTATGGTTGTAGTGGGAACTCCATGCCATTTTTCTACTACATCCCATAAGTCGATTCCATCGCTATCCATGAAAATTTCATCCTATTTTTTCAATAGGGATAGTCGGTGCCATCGAAGAATGGTGGTCTCATTGTTGACCCTCCTTCAAGAATATTTGATGCTTGTGTTACCATTAATCTTTGCTCTGAGATGATTAAATCTTTAGAAAGTGTGGAGACAAGTTTTGATACCAATTGTTAGTCTCTTGGCAACCAATAGGGGAGGTGAATTGATTGTCTTTTAAAAATACTGACCAATTAAAATTATGATAAAGGAAGAGAAAAAGAAAATCAACACAAAAATTTATATTAGTTCGGCCAAAACGAGCCTACATTCACTTCTCAAGATCACACTTGAGTATTTTAATATCTTTGATCTTTTTATAGGTTCAAGATCAAACCTAAGTATTTTAGTTCACACTCTAACATTTTACAATGTGTTTTTCTCAAATTAGACTCACACACAACCCAAAAGTTTTACAAAAGATGAGAATAAAGAATTTTCTTTTTACCAAACTCTCTTATAATCAATAATTTTCAACAATTTTGAAGATATACAATAAATGCAAGTATATACTGATTTTTGCACAATAAATATAAATGATCTTTCAATAAATGACTTTTGAACTTGTTTTAGGTTGTTCCTCTTTTATTTGATCCAAATCAAGTCATATTTATAATCTTGGGTGAAAAAGAGTCGTTTAGACTCTTTTTTCCAACAATAAATATATCTGAAATTTCGCTTTAACGACTAATTTAAGGGTGAGTCGCGCCCGCGACTTGGATAGTCACGCCTGCTACTCTCATTTGGTCATATGGCTCAATAAAGAGTAATTTTGAATTTCACCAAGTAGTGCCCACGACTTGTAATTGTAGCGCCCGCGACCAATCGCGTTACTAAGCATATGAACTTGGTTGAATTAAATTTCACGCCTGCGACTGATCTTGTCATTCCTACGACTTATATCTAGTCGCACCTGCGACTTATATGCAAGGGCTGGGTCTATTGTTGGCTTCCATTGTGGTGCAATACTGGCTTAAAATTTATATCCAGCAGCTGCTATTGGTGGTCAGAATATACATTCACTCTGTACAATTTTCTGCCAATGTCTGTGTAAATTTAAACTCTTGCTTTGAAATTGTTATTAGGAATTGATTTGTAATTAGGGTTATCATATTTTACATTGTACATACCAAAAGCTGAGCCTTTCAATTGATTGTATACTGGAAAATCATTAAAACCCTTTTTTTTCTTCTGTACGTTGAAATATTCTTATTAATCTTCAACTATTTTATGATTTAATAGAAGTCTGTTACTCCGTTTAAGTGTTTAGTGTTATACAAACTTCAAGATTTAATAAGTTTCTTAAAAAATAGTTTTTTTTTTTTTTAAAACAAAACATACTCGAAGTAATGTTTACTTAAATTTTGGCATGTTCTCTTTGTAAAAATGGTTAATGGCAGAGAAAAAAAACATATTTAAACCCTTGAAGCAAAGGTTAATTTGGATGCATGTTTGAAAATGACAGTCATGTACTATATATATAATGGTAAGTAAAGGTTTTTGTTTTGTTATCTTGGGTAATCGTCAAATTGTTGAAAAGAGTGGGATTATAGATGATAAAAACCACAAGACAGGTCCACTCTAATATTCCTCTTGCTCTCTTAGGAGTAGTATGATTTATAACATAATATGGTTATGAAAGTGTTATGTCTAAATTTAAGCTCTTGTTCTTAAATTGTGACCCTTTTCCATTAATTCCTTCTTTCTGCCCCTGATCATTGACAAGTGTTTTCTGGATGTTGTATTCATTTGACGATCTTGCAAAGGATATGCAAGAATGTTGCATCACGTATGCATATATTTTTTTTCCTTGTTAGAATACGGAACTGTGAACCATAATTATAGTCGGGGACAACATTGAACTGGGGGAGCCATCCTCAATGTAGATTTCTTGTAGGAGGGAAGAGTTAAGTACACTGTAAAATAGAACAAGCCAGCGGTATTCAACAACAGATCCAACAGCCTGTGATACATTCGGCTCGTGGTCTTAAGGGCTGTCGTGTTTTTTGTACCGATATCAAGAGAACCTGAAGCATCATTGGAACAACATGCTCTCAGATCAAAGTCAACCTGCGATCCGTACTTCCCTATTCTTGTAATTGCATTTTGGTTAGCAACACTTTGTCCACTAAAGTTTTTTTTTTATAGGTTCAAGTCAGTTTATTAGAATAATATTTTTGGTCTCATGTTATGTTCTTGCTAGAATTTTCTTTTCTTAGGGTCTGTAGCAGACTGCCAGAAGATGTTGAATCTGAGTTCTGACCATATTGTCTTGATATAATACTTTTGTGTTTGGAAGCTTAGAATCTTGAGAACGTGCTTCTTATAGAAGAGTTTCGGATTTGCTCTTTAGAGATAGTAATTGTGGTTGAATATGCAGGAGCAGCCGAGGAATTGGCGACTTTGGCGAAGAGTGGGATGGGGTTGGTGTGGTTGGCCCCCAGCCCACCATCCCAAACCAACCGCCCAACTCTTATGGCTATGGGTGCTGCTGGTAACTGGTGAAACTAGTGGTGACTATTTTTATACATTGGACTAATGAACTAAAAATTTTAAAATTTTGTATATTTTTTGATGTTACCTAAAATTTTAAATTTTATCTATCTTGTCTTAATTTTTAAAATTAATTGTAATTATGATCAATTTTCAATATTGAAAGCCCTAATGAATTAAAAAAATTTCAAAATTAGTGTCATTTTATTTTGTTCAAAATTTTAAATTTTATCAATTTTTTATCATCGATTTGAATTTAATCAAATTTAGCATAATTCACAATCTTATAAATAAAGTAAATTATATTTTTATTTTTTTATAAAGTATGATAGATTAATTACAATCATTTATAGATTAATTACAATCATTTATATAAATTGTCTTTCTTGACTAAATATTTATATAAATTAATTGTAAATTAAATTTTATAATAAATTAATTTATTATTTTATTGAATAATTTTTTTTGCGTATATATTAAATTATTTTATACATGATTTATGTGATTATTATAAAATTTATTTTATTGATAATTGATTATATTATGTTTAATTTTAAAAAGTGGTCTGTCTATTTCATTGAAAACGTTATATTAAGTTCTATTAAGCTTAATTTTAAAAGAAAAAATTTACTGACTATATTATATTTGTTTCAATAATACATTTGTTTCAATAATTAGATGTGGCAAATTTAAATATAAATTCGAACTAGAACAAAATCATTTGAAATTATTTTTAATTTTAATAAATTTTAAAATGATTTAAACTCAAATATTTTTTAAAATTGAAAATTAATTTCTCATGTACTTTATAAAAATAAAAATTGATTTAAAAGTTAATGAGACATTAAGTTTATTATATTTTTTTTTCAGTTTTAAAGTCTGTAAATTAAGATGAAGTTATATTAAATTCAAAATGTTGATAAAATTTAAAATTTTGAATAAAATTAAAATGACACAAAATTTTGAATTTTTTTTAGGTCATTCGACTTTTCAATTTTGCCTAAAATAAAAACAAATGGGAAGCAAACTTATTTGGAGAAAACGATTTGATATGTAAATTTTTATTCTTATTGCATTTTGAATTTCACAATATGGCGATGGATGTTTTTCTTTGGAATAGCCTCTCCATTTTTCAGAATTAAAAAAAAAAATCATTTCAAAATTGCTATCTTTTATGTATTAGCATTCCATATGCTTATTATCTTTTTTTACAAAGCAAAAAACAATTTATGGTAGAAATCAAATTACATATCAAGAAGACTTTTTTCTTAACAATTAATATAAAAAGTTTATTGTGAATGGAATTGTTTATGTTACTTTTTTTTTAAAAGTTGATATTGGAGTTAATTCACATATCCATCAAATTAATTAGAATAAGATGATTCAAACAAATAATCTTATAATGATTAAGAAAGTAATTCCGATCATCATATATTATAGGGTAAATTATAAATTGTCCATGAATTTTGACTTAAAAAATAAGCGAGTTCCTATATTTTTTTAAAAATTCATAAATTTAATCATATATTTTAATATTATTAGACTATTTAGTCAATCTATTTATTTTTTTAAAAATAAAATAAAATAAAATAATTTTTTATATCCAAACTATCTTTATCATAGATGAAATCTTGCATGCTCTGCCCTCCGCCTAGTCAAGTTTCTTGATCCAACTAATCCAAAACCAGAAGGCATGAACATCACATCCTTTATTGGGTCCCCATGATTTACTTTTATTACTGATTTTTTATTCTCTAACTCACATCCCACAACTTCACAGTATGATCATAGGACCTAATAACAAACATCTCTGCATTAATTGAAGAGCAATCTTGTCACTACTAGATCTTAATAGATATATACACTAAGGAACGAGAAAGTATAAAACTTTTGAAATCTGTAGTAAGCCTGACTTATTACTGAATAATAAAAACTGTAATATGACAGTTATAACTGTTACAAATAAGGATTATGAACCCACCTGTCACACAGAAATTCAATAATTTAACTTCATTTTCTAGCCACTCAAAATTGATATCATGTACTTAATATCAATTTAAATTTCTGCTTAACAGAAGAACCAATAAAAATACGACAAAAAATCTGACATTTAACAAATAATAATGCGGAGCTCTATAAATTTTAATACAATCAACATAAAATAATTATATGATAAAACAAAATAATTCCACTGCCTGAGAAATAAAAGGCAGAATTACTCAGCTTAAAAACTTAATATCTATAAGCTCAACCCGAAACCTAGAAAAACATATTTGAACAGGGGTGAGCGTTTGATTCAATGAATTAATATAAATTAATTTAATATGTAGGTCACTATTAATTTACATGAAATGTCACATTACACATAATCAAACATAAACATACATAACATATATGATGAAAAATGTCCGTGGAATCCAACCTCATCTATGCTTTCGTTTATCGTAAATGGGGAGCCAACCCCCTCCCTTGGTTCTCTTAAAATTCAACTATGGGGTCACTGTGAGTCCAACTCTAACCAGCCATCCCTAAAATTTTTTATTCATATTCAGGAGCCACGGTGAGACAATTATCTAACCAAACAATCTTTACAATAATATCATAAATCATGTTATGTCATGTTTTTATCGTCGATGTTTTATATATTAGTGGTGGATTGCACATCACCCTATTTTCCATCGTAAACACATACATAAAATGTCATTCATCATCAACATCATATAATATGATAAAAGCATACATCATGCTACTAAATCTAATACAATAATGATAGCTTATATACATATACATATATTTCATTCATCAATATTTACATGTTATGCTTATATGCAGTTTTAAATTAAATATATTAACTTATAACTTGACGACAATTAACTAGCTAACTCTTTTCGGAGCACTTGAAATCTGACGGTTAGGAAACTCTTGTAATACCTAGACCAAATAGCATAGAGAAGACGTTAGAATATAAAGATACAGATTAGCTTTAATAAAATTATGAATTGACTCCTAAGAGTTTGTCGGAATTTCAGCAGAACCTCCCCTCAAACTAGAATATTGCCCGCTAAGACAAATGATTAAACACTTCAAAATAACTCACATAGCAAACAACAATAACTCAATAACTCTTTCTGAGTTCCAAACTCATTATCACCACTATATCAATTTATCCAATAAAAAAAAATATAAAATAATGTTTAAAACTCCTATAATCATAAATTTCCTTTTAAAATTTTCATTTTCTTAAAACCTTTCTAAATTCAATATGCACTATTTAAATCATGATTTTAATTAAATATAGCTTATTAATAATTAACCATATAATAAAAAAAATAATTGATAAAAATAATATTTATTATTTTTCTTTTAAATCTTAATAAGATTCTAGAAAATACATTCTACTAACAATATCTTTTTTAATTCATTTTAAAGATCACATATTTGCTAAAATAATTTATATAATTAATTTAAATACCATTTATATAAAAGAACTTTTATATTTTAAAATATTCTAAATTCAATTCAAATTAATTCATTCGTTTCATGAAAACTCATTTTGATATTCAAGAAATAAAATAATAATTAAAATATATTAAACCATTTTCATAGAATTTTATAATTTATCTCAACCCTGTAAAATCATTGAATTTCAATTAATTAAACATAATTTCATATATATGTAAATAAAAAAAATCATATCAATAATTCTAACTCCAAATAACTCATAATAATTAAAGATAATTATTTACTTTATTTATGACACATATAAGAAAATAATTTGAAAATTATATATATCTATTAAATAAAACTCAAAATTTTTATCATTTTTAAAATATTATTATCATAAAAATATTTCTTCAGAAATATTCATTAGCCATAAATTAAATAAATCATTTAAAAAAAATTATTTTCCTCTTCAAAAATAATTTCTTTAAACTTAAAAATTTTTATCTCATAAAATTATGAATTTATAAATCATATTATCAAATTCTAAAAATTCCATTATCACTATATATAATAATTTTCATCTAAATTTTGGATCAATTAATCAAATAATAAATATATAAAACTAACTAGACAAAGATTTGGGGTATACTAAAAATAAAATTTGCTCAACTAGGGTCAAAAAACACATTAGAAAGATTCAACAAAATTGTTGGAACTCGTCGGTGGTGCCAGATGTCAAGCCCTACACCATCGTGCTCGTCTCGATACCAAGAACACGGTTCTGCCATCCACTCGCCACGGTTTGCCAAAATCAAAATCTAGAAGTTTCGGTGGCTGAAAATTTCTCCCTTTAATTTTTTTTTTTTATCATCTAATTATTTCCTCCATTGTTGGTATCAAATGAAAGCCCGTGAAAAAAGTTTTCCATTGATACTAGGATCGCCGGAAACCACCATCAAAATCGATCGGAATCTTGATAAAAAATTCTATCCATCTTTCTACAAACCGAACCGGTCCAACTTATTGGTTGATTTTTAAAACAAATTAATTACTGTTCATCAAAATAAAAAATAATTAAAATTTTATTTTATGACTCACACACACACACACACACACACACATATATATATATATATATATATATATATATATATATATAATCTTAATTTGATAAAAAATAGAAATTGACCTGATTGAAAGACTCATCCTAACTTCGAATCCAAATTTTTTTTTTTTTAAGAATACTTTATAAAAATAATTTTCACAAAACAAATATTATCTCCTTAAATTGCACTTCAAATTATAAAAATTCAGTTCGTTATAAATCTCCACATCTTACATAATCCTTATGAGTCAGCAAATCCAAAACCATTCTCTTCAGCAACATCCTAGTACTTAACAACTGTATAATTGTCGCCACATATTAAATGGAGCTTGTTAAGAACCGGGTACTTAACAAATCGGACAGAATGAGTTTGGAACTTGAGGCGGCGAAATTAAGTTCATGTCTTGACATCGAAGACCTGTACAAGATTGAAGAAATAAGAGACAGCGATAAGGGACCCATTGGAGCGAACAAGCAAGAAGAAACGACGCCAAAGAAAAAGGAAATGATGGAAGTAGGAGAGAAGGTTCAAGAGGAGAAGATGATAAGAGAGACAAAATTGGCGGTGGCGAAGAAATGAGAAGAGGATAGATGAGAGAAAGTGATGGAAGGTATCGGAGAGATTAAGTTTTGGATTTGGTAGGATTTGAAAGAGAACCAGTATTTTGATTCTTGATTTTTTTATGGGGTTATGGTTATGATTTTGGGTTTTAGTTTAGGTTTTACAGGGAAAGTTTTAGAGATAATAGTTTATCGGTGTTGGTCTATCATTGAAAACAGTCAAGCAAAGCTGAAAAGTTTTGTTTGATTCGTGTTAGGATTTTAAAAAAATCTCCACAAACAACAAATGCTTCAACGACTTTAAACTTATTTTGTTAATTATGTATATGGGTGGATGGAAAATTTAAGAGCAGACGATGAGAATTAAAATATAGAGATGAATTTATTAATTTCTTAAAATATAGAGACTTATCCGTTTTGGGTTAAAATTTAGGGACTAATTTATAATTTAGTCCATATTATATTAAGTAATTTTGGACTTTAATTATTTGGTCCAAATAGCAAAAAAATAAGGAATGATTAAATCACAGGGAGTTGGCCTCGGTTTCGGGTGAAAGCCACCAACTTTTTGGTTCCAAGTCAGACAGTATTATATATATTTAATTTCAGTGGCATTTTATTCTAATCTTTAGTCTCTGCTCTGTGTTTTCTAACTGGGTTTCCAAAAATGAAGGTCATTGACAAGATAAATGCCGCCATTGGAGAAGCTAGACATGGAGGAGATGATGTTCAAGCAAATGGAAGAGAACCCAATAACAGAGTCGTTTTCTCCTTCGAATTTTTCCCTCCCAAGACTGAGGATGGTGTCGATAACTTGTTTGAGAGAATGGACCGTATGGTCTCTCACAACCCATCTTTCTGTGATATCACTTGGGGTGCTGGTGGTTCCACCGCAGATCTGACTCTTGATATCGCTAATAAGATGCAGAATATGATCTGTGTTGAGACTATGATGCATCTCACTTGTACTAACATGCCTGTTGAGAAGATTGACCATGCTCTTCAAACTATCAAATCTAGTGGAATTCAAAATGTTCTTGCTCTTCGCGGTGATCCTCCTCATGGCCAAGATAAGTTTGTTCAGGTCGAAGGTGGATTCGCTTGTGCACTCGATCTGGTAATTTGAATTCTGAGTTTTGATGGACTTAGATTTTTTTTCTTAATTGGTTTTTTGTTGTTTTTATTGATTTGAGTGGTCTCTGTAGGTGAAACATATAAGATCCAAATATGGTGACTACTTTGGCATTACTGTTGCTGGTTATCCAGGTTTTTTAGCTGTTACCCTTTTCTTGTTACTTTCTATATACTACTACATTACCCAGGTAGTTCTGTTTAGTTTTGTTTATGCTCGTATTCACTTTCTGCTCAGAGGCACATCCAGATATGATTGGAAGCGATGGGGTGGCTACACCGGAGAACTATCAGAAAGATCTTGAGTATTTGAAGAGAAAGGTGTGTTATTACTTCCAATTTTGGGAAGCCAATGCTCTTCATGGTTTTTATTCAAGAGATATTTGATTTTGTGTCTTATGGCTGTTGCTTATTCTTTTACAGGTTTATGCTGGAGCTGATCTAATTGTCACACAACTTTTCTATGATACTGATATTTTTCTCAAATTTGTCAATGACTGCCGTCAAATTGGAATATATTGTCCAATTGTTCCTGGAATTATGCCCATTAATAACTATAAAGGCTTCTTAAGAATGGCTGGCTTCTGCAAAACAAAGGTATCCATTCCTCCAAACAGGCCTTTTCGGCTTGTTTAGTCTCAGATGTGGCATATATAATGTCAATTGTTGGTTTAACAGCAAGCCATAGACTTTCCACTATAATTAATTGTTGGATACATGCATCAAACACATAGTTGAATACTTTGTTTCCTTTGGTAATCTCTCTTCTTCTTATAGATTAAATATTAAAATATTGGATATTTTGCTATCAAGTCAGATGCGTCTTAGTGGGAATGACAAAAGTAGTTTGTAAAGTTCACAGCAGAATTATGTATGGTCAATTTTACATTGTCGATTTAGCTTATTTGCTGATTCACAATATCTTTAAGTTGCTTAAGTTTGAATTTTATGATATATGATTTGAATTTTATGATATATGAAATTCTAATATATATTTAATTTCGTACTGTAGATACCAGCCGAAGTTACTGCTGCATTGGAGCCTATCAAGGATAATGAAGAAGCCGTCAGAGCCTATGGAATTCACCTTGGAACAGAAATGTGCAAGAAGATTTTAGCTCATGGCATTAAGACATTGCACCTTTACACACTAAACATGGAGAAATCAGCATTGGCTATATTAATGGTTTCTTTCTCATATCAAATTCATTATTCTGGCTCAAAGTGTTCTTAATATTGTTTGCGGACAACTACCTGTCATTATATCTAAGGACTTCCATTGGCAGAATCTTGGTTTGATCGAGGAGTCAAAGATTACAAGGCCATTACCATGGAGACCCCCTACAAATGTTTTCCGTGTAAAGGAAGATGTTCGACCGATATTTTGGTATGCAATCACATGGATTTCTGTATTTTTGGCCAGGACTTGACACTTAATAAAAGCACTAATATGAAAGAATGTTTATTTTATGACGTCTAATATTTCTAGCCAATGATCATAGGGCTAATCGTCCCAAGAGCTACATATCAAGAACCTTGGGCTGGGAGCAGTACCCACATGGTCGATGGGGTGATTCTAATAATCCATCCTATGGTGCTTTAACCGACTATCAGGTGCGTAGGATCACTGTACTTTATTCTTTGGTTTTTGATCTTTTGGCAAATTTTTAACATAGTTAACTTCATCTCATTAGTGTCTTTGATGTATCTAATGCAACTCTTTCAATCTATTTGTTTTGGTCACAACTAACAATCGAGTTGTGTTATGACATCATTTCTGACAGAAATTGGAATTGCATATGTTGATGCATTTATATCATCTCAACTCTGTTCTTCTATCTTCTAAATTTTAAATGAAAAAGATTCATTGTAGGACTACAAAGTTCTGCGAATCAGTTATCCTCAAAAGAAAAATAACAAACCAATACGAAAAGTAAAGCATTCCAATCCCATATTTAAAATAATGCCGTTTAACATGTCTCCCTCAAAAGTCTTGATATTACATTCCTCCTAAACTAGCCAAAATACACGAAAGGGATTTTCTTGTGTACAAGTGTATATACCTCTGTACTGCTCTGCAATCTAAGAAATTTCCACCATTTGAGTATTTGAGCTTCTGCAAAATCCTAGTCCAAACACAAATGTTGAGCCAGTATTTTAAAAATTAAATCAAATCTTCTTTTTTTTTTTTTTTTTTAATTTATCAATAGTCAATATTCCCTCCCCTGTCACCTGCCAAGCCTAAAGCTAACCTGCCTTACCGTTACATATGGTTTTCCAACAAAAATTATACCTATGCCTAACTCTTCTATATCTAGTTCCTGGTAATAGGATTTAACATAGGCGTGTAGTCGAGCAGAGTTGATTTATACTATGCATCGTCCAAACTAGGCTTGACCCAAAAATGCAAGTTCAAAACTCGACTTTATGGGTTATTTGATATACTTGAACTCAAACTTAATCACTATTGAAAACTTGAACAAAGTTGTTAGGATCAAGGGGGTTGTTATGCATGTAGGATTTGTCATTTGGTCTACTTGGCCTATTAATAAATAGGAGAGAAGAAATATCCGGCTTATGCTCAATTAATATCAGAATTGCTATTTCTTTCTCTAAATTCTCTCTCTTCTATTCTTCTCTCTGCATTTTCCTCCCTTTCTCTCAGTTTCTCACCCTCCAATCACTATCGTTAGGTTTGGTCCCAACAAAAGTTTTTGACCAAAGCTCAAACTCAAGCTCTAATAAAATTGAATGAGTTCTAGTTCAAGCTCAAATTTGGAGTCTTCTTTCTATGTAGTAGGTAAAATGGTTAAATATAATAAGTTATTATTTACATAACTATATATAATACAAAATGTATTACAAAAAAGATGCTTGATTCGGCTCACATACCACTTCACTTGCTGATTGAGTTTTAATTTAAGTCGAGTTGAATTTGAATAATTTGCAACACAGTATGAGTATCTTGATTCACACCCCCTAATTTCACATCAAACATCCTGTCAGACATATTCCATTGAACTCGATGTTCTTTATGGCTTGGCCCTTTGGAATAATGTTATTAGGACAAACAGAATTTAACAGATTGATCTCTTTACCTATGGTGTGTTGTAGGTAGGATTTTCTTTGATTGCTTGCATTAGCAATGTTTCTCGAGTGTGAGCTCTCTAATTTTCCTTCATTACTATTAGTTATATGTGACTCAAGCAATAATTTTCTGTGCAGTTCATGCGACCACGTGCACATGGCAAAAAACTTAATGATGAATGGGCTGTTCCCTTGAATAGTGTAGAAGACATTTTTGAGGTAGAGTTTCTGCTTAGAATAAGTTGTGATCCTTTCCCACTTTAACACATTCAATTGTAATTATATGTGCTCATTTGATCCGTAACTTCTGAATATCAGAAATTCCAAAAATACTGCCTTGGGAAGATGAAAACCAGTCCTTGGTCAGAACTAGATGGCCTTCAACCAGAGACAAAGATCATTAATGAACAGCTCGGCAAGATCAACTTGAAGGGATTCATGACTATTAATAGTCAACCAGCAGTCAACGGTGAAAAATCTGATTCCCCATATGTTGGTAAGTAAAATGCAAGAAAGTTCATGCTTTTATTTCCCCTAATGTGCCAGTGACATCATGGTTAGAAAATTGTAATTTACATGAAAAGCTCCTGAAAAATCAAAGTACATCACAATCCATTGGCCAGTTGATTACGTAAACTTTGATACTTGTAAATTTCAGAAGTGCTTTTATTGGACTTTCTAAAACATTCTTCTCCCCATCATACGCACATATAAGGGTTCTAGAACTTTTAATTGCAATAGGTAGTGAAGGATTCTGAATTTAGAGGTATAATCATCAAATTAGGGGTGCTACTATATATGAAGTAATTAAATTAAAGATTGGAGCTTTGTTTTTACTTTTTGGGTTTTGGCTCAGTTAGCCCATCTCATAAATTACGATGCTACTAACTGAGTGAAGGTATCCACGTTCTTACTAAGAATCTCTTTTGATGCAAAAGTTGTTCAATGGAAAGTTGGAATACACACACACACACATTGGAGGCATAAAAACCACTTATATATATATATATATATATATTATATATATAAACATGCACACACATTGGAGGCATAAAACCACTTAGGACATCTCTCACTTTTCCACCTTGCTTCATGTGTCTGCAGGTTGGGGAGGGCCAGGAGGATATGTTTATCAGAAAGCTTATTTGGAGTTTTTCTGTTCCCCAGTCAAGCTACAAGCTCTTGTTGACAAGTGCAAGGCTTTCCCTCAATTGACTTTCTTGGCTGTGGACAAAGCAGGAACTTTGGTATCTAATGTTGGTCCAAATGATGTGAATGCAGTAACTTGGGGAGTCTTCCCAGCAAAGCAGATTATCCAACCAACTGTTGTTGATCCTGCCAGCTTCAAAGTGTGGAAGGATGAGGCATTTGAAATCTGGACTAGAGGGTGGGCTTCATTGTACCCAGAGGGTGATCCATCCAGAAAATTGCTTGAAGAGGTACGTACCTTTTTAGCTTTCATCAAAAACTTGCATGTGCACTTCATTATCTTTTGGCAAGGATTCAATTTCTAGTAACAATAAAATGTTAATTTTTGCAGGTGCAAAGCAGCCACTTTTTGGTCAGCTTGGTAGATAATGACTATCTCCAAGGTGATATTTTTGCAATTTTTGCAGACTTATGAGGCCATGGACAACAATAAAATTTCTAATAGCCCATTCAAAGCAGCTGGAAATGGTGATTTTACCTTAAGTTTAAAGCTATGTTATTGCTCAATGTGGTGTTTATGAATTGTTAATGATATGTAATAATATAATTCTTTGGGATTTTGATATCTCCCTTTGGTTAATGGTACAAAGTCCATTTGGATTTGCAACTAATTTACTTGCCTTAAGCTAAGGCACATATGATATATATCATTGCTATTCTTCAAAATTTTCCACGTTGTGGTTGTCATAAAGTTGAAATGTTATTTTGCCCTTTTCTATTATTAGGTATTAGCTTTCCCATGTTTGAATCCTCCCTCTCCCGATGCTATGATTAGGTTGACAGTTAATTGCCTGTTTATCTAAAGTTTACCTGTTAAATTTCTGCTAAGTAGTGGGGTTGACGACATAAAACAATGCTAAGAGAAGTGGGAAAGTAATTGATGGGATGAGAAAAAAGGCAACCGGTTTCAGGAATTCCATTGGCAGACAATGAATAAAAAATAAACCAAATACAAAGGGTGATAAGGTTGGGTATTGACCGTGGACGTATGGTTATTTTAATTATGAACATATGTTACTTCAAATTTAAAAAAAAAAAATTTTAAAAAATCACAGGTTCTTTTTTTCTTTATTTTGTGAACGAACCAAGATGACAATGCAAAATAGCACTTCCATATTAATTTTTCGTAACTTGTACAATTCAAATAAACATTGATTTAAAATTTCAATAAAATGAATTTGAACAAATTTCATTATTTATTTAGATGTAATTATACTAAGAGTAATAAAAATTAAGAAAACAAATATGAATAAATGTCAAGAAACAATAATTGAAAGTAAATAGAAAACTTACAAAAACATTTATTTGTAAATTGTTTATAAATCTGTAATTTTACAAGTAAAATATAAACAATAACAAACTAGTAATATTGATATCAATAAATTTGTTAATATATAAAAAAAAATAAAGACAAAAGGGGAATTAAGGTATAAATGGCAAATTTGTATAAGATAAAAAGAAGCAAGAGCAAGAAGGAAATTCACTATTCAAAATGAATAGTGAAGCCCTTCCCCTCTTTTTTTTTATGGTAGTAGATGCAAAAGCGCAAGGCAAAATAATCCAACACAACCATGTTCTAAGAAGGATGTATAAAACGACTGCCATAGCCTTAACCCTCAGAAACTATAGCAAATAAGAGTATGCTAATATCAATATTAATTTTAACAAGTTAGATAGAGGAGAAAAATAAAAGACGCAGCTAGGAAAAAATCAGCACCAAATAATGGAAGACCAAGTGGCATGAAGTTCCAAGTTCACTCAATAAATATTTGCATTCTTCAGAGTTCTGCACACCACAGCACCAGCAGAAGTCCGCATTAGATGCTCACCAAGCACAGCCACACAGGAATCGTCTGTCTTGAGATGAGGCTGCACTGATTCCCAAATCTTTTTCTTTTGAATCTAGATATTAAAAGGAAGAAGATGAAACATTAATTTTACTGTGTTAATACATAGTGGGATACAGCGATTAGTTTTTTAATTTCCAACAACTGCATTGTACCCATTTGGTCATTGAGAGCTGTTAGTTGTGAGATAACTGTTAGATAGTCAAACAGCTGCTATTTACAAAAACTCCAATTTAAAGTTTTTTTACTTATTTAATAAAAAAACTAAGTGGGTATTTGGTAAAACATTTCGATGTAACTGTTAGCTTTTTGATTCTCAACAGCTACATCATAGCGTTTGATTATTAACAGCGGATAGCTGTTAGGTGGTCAAATAGTTGCTGTTTGCAAAAATTTCAAATCGGAGTTTTTTTTGAAAAATCTCCTGCTTTTTTAATTAAAAATACTAAATTATCCTCTAAAAATAATATTTAAATAAAAAAGTAAATATTAATATTTATCTTTAATGATTATTGAACATAATAACAACTAACAGCTAATAATAATTTTATCAAATATCTGTAACAATCAGCTATTAAGTAATAGTCACCGGCTACCAACTAACAGTTATCAGTAATAACTAACAGCTGCTACGAACAGTTAAACCAAACAAGACCTAAATTATTATTTAAAAATAATATTTAAATAAAAAGATAAATATTAATATTTATCTTTAATGATCATTAAACTTATTAATAGTTAACAGTTAATAATAATTTTACTAAATACTTGTAACAATAAACTATTAAATAACAACCAACAGTTAACACCTATCAACAATCAGCTAATTGCTAACAGCTGCTACGAACACCTAAACCATATAGGCCATAAACTAATGCATTTTGAACAAGTAATGATTGATCTCCTAACAAGATAACAATTTATATTGTCTTTACTTGGCTTTATAATAAATCTGGTTAATGGTCACAACGAGTATATTTTGCTATGGAAACATGGCATAAGAGAAGGTTAATTTTGAGGCAAAAAAGACGTTTTGAGACTCAGTTTTCTCATAGAACTTGTGAGGTAAACAAATATTAGCAATTCCCAAGGAAGAAGAGCTTGGAAAGTTGGGATCTCTCTAAAAGTTGCTCACCAACTGTTAACTTGCAAATATTTAGTGAAAAGAAAAACCATGAAAATATAGGTTTTGAATTAAAACCAGGACATAGGTATTACATGAAAATTATTGCAGGGTTTTTTACTAAATTGACCCCACTGAAATTATCCAAAAAAAAGATGAAGTCAATTTTGTACTTTGACTTAAAGAAGGTAAAAACAATTCAATTTAAACACTGTGGGCATTAGATAGTAAAAATTTCTTGATTTTTGATTAATTATTCTCTTATTCATAGTTCTTACTGTGACTAAAAGTTTAAATTATAATGATTTATATGTATTTTTAAGCTTACTATCATTAGCAATAGGTAAGTATTTTTTTTTCCCTATATGCAAATTACAATGGTGAATTGATTTATAGGATTTTGGAATAACGCATTTGGTATATGACATTGAACTAGGATTCCTAATGGTTTTCTCATTCCTTTCAATTTAGTTTTATTGGTTCCTTCCCGAATTTTATTGATGTATTTCATTTTTTTTTAGTTTAATTCCTATAAGAATAAGAATTCAGCGCCCTATAATACAAAACCAAAGTAATAATGTATCAAAAGTAGTCTTTGGAACCCATGGAGAAAAATGAAGCAGAGTCCATGTTAATCGGGAAGGTCCCAAGTTTTTAGTTTTAAAAGTTTCAAACTATTTCATTAGAAAAATATAATTGAAGTCCAAGCAAAATAACCGAAAGGGCATTTCAGAGGCATCCCACATAATAACAAACTTTAAAGCTGTACCAACCTGTTTGATTCTTAAAGTTTATGGAGTAGTCCTGAAAAACACGGAGAAATTTGTTTGCCAAAGATTATTATTCTTGCTAAATATCTTGCATGTAGAATGAACATCCTAATTGCATACAGATATTCGGATATGGAGAACAAAGGTTTGAAACTAATAACTTCAAGAAGGAATTTGGATTTTAAATCTAGAGATAAAATGGAGTGTAGTAGTCAGATTTTCTTGAGTGGAGAAATAGATAGATGGAAAATATATATGTATTTTTCAATGTAGTCCAATTGTTTTTGTCTCTCAAATTAGAGCTAAAGGAATTAGACGTTGTTGGAGTATTTGGTATGGTGTTTGTTATGATCCTAGTTGCAAGGCATGAGATTTGGATGTCACATTAACAGTGTGGGATTTTGATGTGGTGTTTATATAAGCATTAGACTCTCCAAATTTTTGAGCTAACTTTTGAGATTAGTTGATATCCCAAAGTTCATAACAATTGGTATTAAAGCAGACCGCTAGATCTCCCAGGTGCAATTTTGCAGCATGGGCGGTATAACAAATTCACACTTGTTTATTTTTAGAACAATAGCATTTTCACATATAAGGGTGTGAAGCATTGTCACATATAATGTTATGATGATAAACTAATAAATATGTTCTTTCCATCAGCCATACCAAGCCCATGGATGGAAAAGTTATTTTCTTTCTATTCCCAGTTCTTTATCCATTCTTCATTTGCCAACGTACCAAGTCTTTTATACCTTTTACGTCTTACCCAAAGAAGGCATAATGTTAGTATGCAAGATCAAGGTTCAAAGAGTACATATTTAAAGTTTTATTACATTCAAATGTGTATGAGAGAGGGAGGGAACAATAAGATGATTCAATCAGAATCAATTTATTATTCAATTTGTGCAAGAGCTTTGTATTAGTGTTCCCCATACAGAAGTCAGAATGCTATCTAAATATAAATATTCTAATGAATTAATACCAACCGTTTTAGCCATAATATAAAGGCTTCTATTTCTAGTTAAATATGTTGATACAGAACAAGCAAAAAGTATCCAATCCCAAGCAGATTAAGAAATTCAAATTTTATTGCATAAGAAACATAGTTATAAGGTTTAACACAAGAATAGCATTGACATATATGTGAAGAAAGTAATAATGGAACCTGGTTAGGAGAGGCAGGATCAGGTTGATTTTGTTTGTCATCTTCAGAGCCAAACCAAATCCTTTCCCCAGGAATTGGACCCTCAGGAGGCTCAAGAAGCTCAACATTTTCATGAGAAGCAGCCACAAGCATCCCACTTGACTTGACCCCAAGCATATTTCTGGGTTTCAGGTTTACAAGCACCACCACTTTCCTATCCTGCAAAAATTCCATAGAATACACGTAAAAAGAAAATGAGTGAAAATATGAAAATGAGTGAAAATGCTGCATGCAAAATTCAGACCTGGAGATTGTGGAGAGGACTGTAGTTAACCAGGCCACTGCAAATGATCCGGGGCTCAGCTTCGCCCACATCTACCTCCTCCACGTAGAGAGAATCCGCTTCCTCGTGCCTCCACACTTACATGATTCTGCCAACCCTTATGTCGAGCATCTTAGCTGCATCTCTTATACCAGCAGCATCATCCCCATCACAACCTGATTCACATGGTGTGGTAGTGGCGGTGGAGGTGGAGGTGGAGGTGGAGGTGGAAGTGGAAACTGTAGTTGGCGGCTCTTCCGAATTTACATTAACATTTGCGGTAGTGCAAAAACAAGAGAAATGATGGTACCTTGGCCAAAATGGCTTTGCCGTCTTGATAATAAATTGACGGTTGCGAACAATTCCAATATTAGTGAAACTGCGGAAACCTACACTCACACTGCCGCATTTAATAATCTTTGCCCCAGCAGCCGCCACTGCCCCTGCTGAGGTAGCCGTCGCCATAAACCTACATTCCAAACTTTAGATTAGCCCGTCAAGCTTTTACACACACACTGCCGCATTTAATAAGCTTACGTGGCACTCTTTTAGTGAGTGAGTTAGTATCTAATCGGTTTATTTACCTTAATCAATTCAATTTTCATCTGAAAATTATAATAATTTTTTTTTAATTTATTTAATAATTTAAATAATAAAACAATTATATATATGACTTATAATTTAGTGACTATAAACATAAATTATCCGAAAATAAATCTGTCAAAATTAAATTTTATAAAAAAAAAAATTTTGATTCATGAAAAATAAATATATAATATAAGAAGATATATTTCACGAAAATAAAATATAAAAACTGATATTATCATTATTTGAAGAATGGATATTAAAATTTAAATTTCATTAATATTAAATTTTATTTTTTAATATTAAAAATAAATAAATAAATAAAATATGGTATATATAAATATAATATATTTAAACTATAAAGTTAAAAATTTGAAAAATAAAATCATTAAATCAATTTGGATTAGATTTTAAATTCCACTAATCCTGAGTTCAAGAAAATAGTCATATTTAAATGGCATAATGATGGAAAAAAAATCCGAAATTTTATATTACTTTCATCCGAAAAAAATAAACATATTTCTATTTTCACACAAATTAAAAAAAATAATTAATTTAATTAAAATAATAATTTTTATTTTATATTTTTCATAAATATCCTTCATTTATATTAATAAATAATTATTTTGAAAACAATTATTATTTAATATTAATTATACAAATCAATAAAATTTTATTACCAATAAAATTTCATTTAATATTAAATCTTATTATAAAATTTTAGTTTTCAAATCTCTAACAAAATTGTGTTACCAATAAAATTTCATTTAATTCTAGCATATATATGTGATTTAGTTCTATATTTAATTAATTATTTATTGATAAAAATGTGGTGCGATAAAATATTAAATAAAAATATATTAATAAATTAACATATCAATTATCTGTTGAGAAAGAAAAATGAATTATAATTTCAGACGCATGAAAAATGAAAGTGAATCTATTTTTTTAGACGGAGGTAATATTTTTTTAAGTTTGTCCAAAATGTTTTATTTTATAAATTTTATCTTAATTTTCAAATTTAATTATAATTTTTTCAAGTGATATAAATTAATGAAAATGAAAATTAAAAAGTATTATGTTTATTATTGAAAATAAATTAATATTTTTTAAAAATTTCTCCATCCATATTTCAACTTTCTCTTTCATCTCTTTTAAAAAATTTTTTTTTCCATAAAATTATAAATAAATTATCATTACATAAAATTTTTCAAGTTAAAAAAGACTTCAACTTAAAAAGTCTTAATTTTATGTGTTTTTGTCAGGAGACATAAAGATAAGAGAATTTTTTCAGGCACAAACAGCTAGTAATTCACACACTAAGAAATTACAAATGCATCCTTAAACCTACAAAGGCAAGCATAAAAATAAGTTTCAGATCAAGTTCTATTGCTTGGACTCCTTTGCATGAAGTAGCAATGAGGAAAATACTAATACTGCAATGAGGAAAAATACTAATAGATTACTTGATGAAAAGAACAATGGGAGTAATCATTTAGAAATGTAACAAATGTGAGACCCTTCGGTATCTCACCCTTGGTCTTACCACTTAGATCAAGGTGTCATTGGCATACTATTCATAAAATTGAATGAAAAATAGAGTGGCCATTAATTTTTTGTTGTCTCAAAAAATTTTGTACATGAAACAGCAAAATGTGATGTCCAATGGCGACAATGTTATTCTGAAGGCTCAACATTCTGCAATTGCAAAGCACAAAATTTGTTGCAGGTGAAAATATGCAATATCTATTCAAGAATCAAGGAAATGAAAAGCAGTAAAGTAAACAAGATCATTTTATATTCAATTTCTGATAATAAGTAAAAAATCACGCCTATCAAATCAATATAACCTTTCATTACCTTCCATTACAAATAAATTATACTTGAGTTTCATATGGAAAGCCCCCTTATTATCAAAAATTAGTAGAAGGCCTACTGGATTTCTTGAAACACTACCACTAAACTAACTGCATCAAATTTGATTGTCAAAAAAGAAAAAATTGGTAAATTAAACAAGTACCATTTCTTGATATAAATGTTGTACCGTGGTGTTGAGATCTTTCATCCAACGCCGTTTATCTCTTTCTTGAGTTAGATATATTTGGTTTTGGTTTGGTGTACTAGGGACTCCCTGGGCGATAATTCTCATATTGGGGCACCCTGTCAAGATCACTTATTCCAAAGATGGGAACTTGAAGTTGCAACTTGTTGAACACAAGTTAATGAGACTCTAATTGGCTTACTAATTTCCAGAAAATGATCTCACTCTGTGGTTCATCTTCTTCATTTGCTATGATTTTTGTCACCATAATGCATTTTCTAACAGTCATTTTAGTGAGATTCACCATTCATTTGGCACTGGAGGATGTTATTATGTTTACTAAACCTGAACATTTCACATATATATAGTAGAAAGATTTTGAAAAGATGTAGAGGAAGGCGCCAAAGCAATCAAACTGCCACAAGCCCATATTTCAAGAGTTTCATGATTTTGAAGAAGTTTGTCTTGCAGAGACTTTTTACTCCATATATGCCTCATTTCAGGAAGGAATTCACAGCTTGCAAGGTGGTAATGAAGGCCGTGAAGGAAGGCCTATAAATAAGCCTTGTCTCCTTCATTTGATGGGTGTGAGATTCAAATAAGTGAGCTTGAGCTATTTGAAGACTCGTCAAAGAGCATTTTGTGGGTATTTTTAGGAGAAGTGTTCCTAAAACGATGAGTCACAAAATAGTGAGAGTATCGTCTTAGGATAATAGATTTGAGAAATACTTGGTGTAAGTGTCTTATTTTGTTGTGCTATTTGTAAATAAAATTCTCTTTTTATATTTATTAATTTTATTAGTGAAAGACTTATTTTGACCCGTGGACATAGCTCGAACTAAAAAGGGGAACCACATTAAATTTGGTGTGTTGTTTTCTTGTTTATTTTATTTCTAAGAAATAATTAATTAATTTTTTCAACAAGTTATATTAGGGTCCGATTTGTTCCTATGTATTACTTAAAAAAAAATTGAGTCAAAAGATGATAAATTTGAATGGCTTAAATTATCACGTATGGAGAAACAAAATAAAAGATTTATTATTTGTGACAAAAATGTATTTACCATAATAAAATCCAAAGATAAATCGAAGGAGGATTGGACGTTTAAGCATGAGCATATATGTGGTTTTATCAGACAATTTGTTAAAGATAATATGTATAATTATATCTGCAATGAAACTCACGCACATACATTATGAAAGAAGCTACAAGAGTTATATACTTCAAAAAATGATAATAATAAATTACTTTATCAGACAAAAAATGGTGCAGATAAAATATCGGGTAGGAACCTCTGTGACAAATCACTTGAATGAATTTCAAGACATTTGTGGCAAATCACTTGAATGAATTGCAAAAAATCATAGACCAATTGCCAGAAATGGACAAAAATTTGATGATGAAGTATTTTTCTTTTTGGTGCTTATCTCTCTGCCAGTCTTGAGTGACTTTGAAAATTTCAATTATCAATTTGGTAATTGACGGTGTTGTAAACATGAAATTTGCAAAAAAGTGGTATCATAAACGAAGAGATGAGATGAAGATCACATAATTCGATGTATGCAATACAATCAAAATTTTTGTTACAGGTTTCAGGGGAGAAGCAAATCTAAAGGTTCAAATAGAAAATTAATTACATTGTTAAATTATTTTTTAAAATAAAAAATAAAAAATATTTTTTAAAAAATATTTTTATTTATTTTTTATTTTAAAATTTGTCAAATAATAAGAAAATAATTTTTTTAATCTTAAAAAATATATTTTAAAATAAAAATAAAATGTAATTAATTAAAAATAAAAAATAAAATAAAAAATAAAAGCATTTTTACCTTTTTATTATACTTGTAAGGTTGACTAACGGTTGATTAACGATAAAATTGGATGGAAATATTTAATAGTATATTGTGATATTCGTTAAAAGGAGTTAGTATATTTTTGAAAAGTTAAGAAAAATAATAATTAACTCTTGAAGATATGATTACATAATTTTAGCCTTTTGAGTTGTGCAAGATTTTCAACCATAAAACATGTTAATAAATGGTTCAAATTCCCACAACCATCAACTACCAAGGTTGTTAATGTTTGAATGGATGGAGATAATTCTGTAAGTTGATTACTCCATATCTTCTCCACACCCACTGAAGTGAGTTTTAGATCTGCCAAATTGGGGATTATAATCTACATGCACAATTGCGATACATGAACACATTCTTTTAGGTCTTCAATTTTAAAAGATTAGGAAAAAAATATATATATATAATACATATAATCTTTACGAAAAAGACAAGGGAATTATTTTTCCTCTTTCCATTGGGTGATAAAATTGAAACTTTCTTTCAGGGGGGAATTTTGAAATTTTTGACTCGCATTTCAGGTGGTAAAAGTATTTTTTCCTTTTGAACTTTGATTTATTTATAGTTATCATGGTCTGAATTTACTTAAATACTAATTGTTTAGTTAAATTCTGTGCAACATCAATAGATTATTTAGTTAAATTTCAGACCAATTAAATTATATATCCTTTTTTGCTAGAGTGAAAATTCTTTAAACTCTTCATTGGAAATTCAAAACTTTAAAAAATTTAATTTTGTTAATTCTCAAGTTTTAAAAGGATATATAATTGATAGAATTAAATTATATTATTATTCCTTTTGCCTTGTGGTCATAATGAGTAAGAAACAAAATAGAATTTCTTAAATAAATAAATAAATAAATAAATACAAAAATAGAAGCAAGATAAAATAAATATCAAGCATACCTTTTTGTTGAGAAGTGGCAGATGAGTTTCTTTGGAAGACACCTTCAATTGATAGCTAAAAGATTTGAAATGAGGTAGATATTCCAGTGCCAACACGTGCAGTTTTGTAACCATAATTGTTTCACCATTGTCAAAATCATCTCCAGCTTCCTCTGCAACAATGTCTTTCATATTTTTACAACTACTTACATGGATTTCTTCAAGATATGCAAATGCTCTAGCCACGGAGAAGGAGAATAGATACTTCAATCTATTGCAGTTTCTCACATTCAACTTCCTTGAACAGCTAAAAGTCTCTAATTTGGGTGGGCCATGATAGATCTTCTCTAAGCTAATCAAATAGTCAAGAAACAAGGACTCCAACATGGGGAAAGCAACACGAGAACCCATCCTGATTGAGTCAATGACATACCAAAATTCAATACTGTTTTTTAATTTAAGTTGCTTTGAGTGAGGGAAACTTTCCTGATATAAATCGCAGAGGATTTTTTTTGCCACACTAATCCATGTAAAGATAGATCTTCGGTTTCTTTCTGCAACATTTTAACTTGAACCAAGTGAATGCTTGTATTGAGCTTCATCAGTTTCAGCGTTCTTGAGGTTTCATAGTGATCATCAGACCAGTCCCACTCATCTCCTATGAATATTTTAAATCTCTCCAATTTTGCAGAGAACAGATCTTTAGGCCGGACGTTTGCATCGATGATATGTACATCTAGAGTGACCAAATTAGATAGAAGCTTCAATTCATCCAGGTTCGCATTGTTTCTTGAACCTGCGTTCTTCACTCTCCCGTTGGACAAAGCCGCTTCCCATTTACAAGTCCTCTAAGTTAGTCAAGCACGATAAGATATTTGGCTATATGACTTTAAGTCTTGAACATCTTGTTAAATCTAAAAGCCGCAAACTAGTTAATTTTCCCATTTCTCTTGGCAGCTGAACAATAATAGAATTAATAAAGCTGAGAACTTGCAATTTCTGTAGCTCTCCAATTATAGATATGTCTTCCAAAACACAACCATCCAAACACAAGGTTCGAAGGTTCTGACTAAATTGAAGAGACAAAGGCAGTGCAGAAAGATACAATCCTGTCATATCCAGGACCTTGAGTTCTTTCACTCCACTAAAAAAGTCATCCTTGATTACCGGCAAGGGTTCCACATGTAACATTAGAAGTGACTCAAGTTTTGGGCATTCAAGTGCTACAGGAAGCTCATATAATACACTTTGATTTCTGGATGTCATCAATATCTTGCATTTTTTATGATCACTGCCACAAGGAATACCAATCTCCTCCAGTTTGATTTTTTCCCAAATATCATCCAAACTTACAAGAATATTTTCCTCTCATTTGAGTCCCTCCATGAGCCAAGTTGCTCTTGCATCAACAAACTCCACATCAATTTTGAAATCTAAACAATCTGCAATTTGTTGCTGAATTCTTTTTAAATATGGTATGTGAGTTACTGTGGCTAGAACCACTGTTTTGAAAATCCCATCTCACTTGACTTGAGAAGCAAACTCCTTGACTAGCGTAGTCTTTTGAGTAGCAAGCTTTTTGACTAGCATAGTCTTACTATTACCCACGCCACCCATGCCAAAAATGTAAAAGCAAAACATATAAAATATGAATAGTAAGAATAAAATTAATCAAAAAATTATCATGCTTTATATATAACATAATGCAGCGGAAATTGAATTATAAATACCTTCAGCCATTGCTTATTATTTGTTGCAGGAATAGCTATGAATTACAGAATAAGTTTTCTGGGTTTTTCTTTCAAATTCAGATGATAAATTTTTGCATTATTGAGAGTATACCTAAAAACCTCTACACATACCCTTCACCATTAACTGTCCATCATAGTTAATGGTGATAGTTAATGGTGATAATGGATAGTTATTTTCAGAAAATGAGAGAAAGAAATGGGAGAAGTGGACCACTACCTTTAATGGAGTGGCCAACTCCATATTAAAGGGAAAATATCTTACATTCTCCCACTTCGTCTACATTTTTCACCATTTAATGTAGTGAGAAATAAAAACATATGAATCATGGCGATAATACCTAAAATTAAGTATTCTCTTTCATGTATTACAATGTTTTATACTTCTCAATAATCTCTCCACATAACTTAATGAATAAATCATATGTTTATTCTAGGTCCTAACTTCAAAGATGTTTTCCAAAACAAATAAAATTAATATGTATACATAACTGAATGAGAAAATATCATATTAAGAGTTTCATTAAAACAATATCGTTTTTACAACGAAAAATTATATTAAGGAACCAAATCTCATTCTTTCAACATGATCCTTAAATTTATGTGGTGGTATGCCCTTAGTCAAAAGATCAACAATCATAAAATCAGTGCTGATATGTTCAATATGCACTGCTTTATCCTTAACATGTTCTTTTATGGCTAGATACTTGATGTCGATGTATTTACTTTGACTACTACTTTTATTATTCTTAGCCATAAAAATAGCAGCTGAATTATCACAATACAACCTTAATGGCCTAGAAATTGAATCCATAATTCTAAGCTCAGAGATGAAACTCTTCATCCATACACCATGTGAAGTTGTCTCGAAACAAGATACGAACTCAGCCTCCATAGTGGAAGTAGCAGTCAAACTCTGCTTTGCGCTTCTCCAAGATACAGCTCTACCAGCTAGCATGAAAATATATCATGATGTGGATTTTCTTGAGTCAATGCAACCGACGTAGTCTGAATCAGAGTAGCCAATCACCTTCAAATTATCGGTTTGTTTATACATAAGCATGTAGTCCTTTGTGCCTTGAAGATATCTCAAGACCTTCTTTGCAGCTTTCCAATGATCTAAGTCTGGATTACTCTGATATCTTACTAACATCCCAACTACAAATGCAATGTCAAGTCTAGTGCAAACCTGAGCATACATTAAGCTTCCAACAACTGAAGCATAAGGAATGTTTTTCATTTGTTCCCGCTCAAAGTCATTTTTCGGACATTGGCCCAAATTGAACCTATCACCTTTCACAATGGGAGCTATACTTGGTGAACAATCTTTCATTCGAAATCTCTCTAAAACCTTATTGATATAGATCTCTTGAGATAGACCGAGAATAACTCAAAATCTATTGTAATATCTATTATTTTGTAGTGTATTTATTGATTTTGTATGTTTGGAGAATTTATTAAATTTTAAATGAGAATGTTGAGAATTTCAGGAAACTTTTATCTTGGATGCAACAAAATTCAGTGATGATAATTTCATGTTCTTAAAGAAATAATTTGGTAAAGTGTAAAACATGAAAGTTGTTAATTTATGTCTTATCTATAATTCTGTAAAATATTTTGGCAAAATTCTGTGTATGTGATGAGTTGTGTCTATTTAAGCAAGGCTGGTCTGGTTGAGAGTTTCTGCAGGGATGCAGTGTATGTTTGGAATTACTGGGAATGGATGAGGCAGAATTAGTTGAAGTGGTGAACATGAAAAATGTTCCTTTGTATGTTGAGATGATGCCTATAAAATTTCAGAATTTTTGGATAAGTATATCTTAGTGGAGAGTGATTGGTATCAAGACTATTCGGTTAGATTTTGAGGCAGGAGTCTAGGTGACTTTTGGAGAGTCACTTTGATTTGGGTGTTGCTTATTTTTGAATTAAAATTTTGGTATGTTGTGTTTCTGTCCGTTGATTGTAAGTGGCAAGAAGAATTAGTAAGTTTGGATAATTGTAGTTCATTTGCGAGCTGGCTAAGTGGGGGATGTTCAGGCAGGAAAGTTAACTTAGAAGTATTGGTTATGGCGAGCCAGCAAAATGCGAGGACATATTTCGCGGACTGGCAATGCGAGGTGGCATTATGGCGAAGTGACGAAGAGCTTTGGCGAAGAGCTTGGTGAAGAGGACTAAGGCGAAGAACTTTAGCGAAGAGCTTGGCGAAGAGGACTAGGCGAAGAACTAAGGCGAGGAGCTTAGGCGAAGAACTAAGGCGAGGAGTTTTGGCGAAGAGGCATTGTGCGAAGAGAGAACGTGCGAAGTGGCAGTTCGCAAAGGAGTGAAGAAGCGAAGAGACGAAGAAGCATTTTCGAGGTGGCATATGCGAGGAAGAGTTGCGAGGCAGCATACGCGAGGTAGCATATGCGAACTGGAATGTGCGAGGCAGCATTACTGAATCAAGATTTGCGAACTGGAAAGTGCGAGTTGTGAATGCGAAGTGGGTTTGGCGAGCTGGCTTAGGCGAGGAAGCCTTGCCGAGGCAGAATGACGAGTTGGTCAGCGTGTTTCTGGGCAGAAGTTTATTTAAACCCAGTGAACCCCAGTAGTATTTTCACGATTTTCTTTTTTTCTTCCACCAAAAGTTTCAGTCCTTGTCTCAGATTGTTTCATTTTATATTCTAAGGCATTAATTCTTAGATTAATGCAATAGACTTCTAGATTAGTCTATATTAAGGCAGAATCATCAATTTGAGCAGTATTTTGCAGAAATCTCAGTTTGAAGGAAATAAGGTAAATTTTCTTCCTAAGTTATTTTCTGTGGATTTATTTAAGTTAATGGGATAGGATAATTAATTTTGAGTATGCAAAATTTATTGCTAGTGATCTGAAGCAATTAATGGTAATTAATGTGAGAGAAATTTGGAGGTTTAGACTGCTGTGAACAGTAACTCCAAAAAATTTAATGTGAAATTTAATGCAGTTTCCTTTAAGAAATAAATGGAATTATTGTTAGGGATTAAGAATAAGGATTCTAAGATAATTAATCATTAGAAAATCAGGTGAATATTATTGATTTGGAGAAACCCTAATTTTTGTATATTTGGGGGAATCTCTTAGGAGGAGGAATTCGGAATTTACTGAGGAAATTAAGTGGCAGAATTGCTAAGGGAAAATTTAGAGAAATTGTGTATGAGGTAAGTATGAACATTTTATTTGACTATTGTTCTTTGGAATTTAAAATGACCAAAATATTCTTATATTGAACATTCCTTTTCATATATTTATATACTTGAACTATGTGAATGGCTTGATCAATATTCTTGGATCAAGTTCATATGTTTCTTGCTTGTGAATCCGATCTGAATAATAAATATGATGATGGTCTTGTGACCAATATGCTTCTTATGATTTTGAAACCCATGACCCATAGATAGAACGCTCTTCCCAATGAGAGTAAATTCATTGGTCCATTATGCACTTTGGGAGCCCAGCCGATAGGGTTTTTATCGGCGTTCCACCTAGAGGGGGCCAGGAGCTCTAGGCGCATGCCTGGCCAAGCATGTGTGCACATTGAGGTAGCAAGGCTACCGATACGTATGTATGATGTGTGATCGGTTCTTCCAGATGATATTTGATAATGCCATTCTTTGTGGGCATTTTATGTTCTAAATATGAACCATGATTTGAAATTGACATGATTTGATATAGCTAAACCATTATGAAAACCACATTTCTTTCATGTAAAGCTCATGACCCCTTTCATACTTACATGTATAATTATTTGTTCATGACCATAATTTGATATTCAATTCTTATTGTATATTGTTCATATCTTACTGAGTTGAAGGCTCACTCCTCTTCTGTGGATTTCAGGTGATAGCTTAGCTCATGAGGGGACTAATAGAGAAGATCGGGCTTCTTGACTTATTTACTCCAAGAAGCTTCATTGTAGTTATTCTTTTGAGATATTTTGTATATTTATTATGGTATGGTGGTACAATATGTATTGGAGTATACTCTAGAGCTCCGTAGCTAGTCTTTTGGGAATACTAGAATATTTTGATGTATTGAATGTTATCCTTTGGATACTCTTGTTCCTCTTTGATGAGAGATATCTCCTTTTGATCATTAAGGAACAAGAGAAAGATATAGAATGATATAGAAGGATATGATTGAATTGATTTGATTATATGTATGAATATGGCAAATGTATGATAAAATATGATGTTACAATTTATTTGGCATTAATGAGAATTATGATTTGTGAGTTCTACGGGTTTACGGTGGCCTTAAGCCTACCCTTGCCCTAGGTCCGTTGCACCACTAGAGTTGGGGTATGACAAAGCATCTTTGATTTGTTCATTGACATATATTTATATATATATATTTATGTATATAACATAAATGACTTGATCAATTTTCTTGGATCAAGCTCAGATGATTCTTGTTGTTAAACCCAATTTGAATGATGTTATATGATGATGTTCTTGCGACCAATATGCTTCCTATGAGACTGAAACCCCATGACCCATGGATAGAATTCTCTTCCCAATGAGAGTAGATTCATTGGTCCATTGTGCACTTTGGGAGCCCAGCTGATAGGGTATTTATCAGTATTCCACCAAGAGGGGGCCATGAGCTCTAGACGCATGCCTGGCTAAGCATGTGTGCACGTTAACGTAGCAAAGCTACCGATACGTATGTTATAACATGAGATCAGTTCAATCAGATGAGATTTGATAATGCCACTCTTTGTGGGCATTTTATATTATAGACATGAACCATGATTTGATTTATGATATGATTTGATATAGCCAAATTATTATGAGTACCATGTTCCTTCAAGTAAAGCTTATGATTCTTTCATATCTATATGTATAATAATTTGTTCATGACCTTGATTTGGAATTCAGATTCTTAATTTATAATATTCATATCTTACTGAGTTGAAGGCTCACTCCTGTTTTGTAGATTTCAGGTGATAGCATAGCTCATGAAGGAGATAATAGAGAAGATCCAGCTTCTTGATCCATTCTCCCAAGAAGCTTCATTGTAATAATTTTTGAGACATTATGTATATTTATTTAATGGTATTATGACACAATATGTAATGGGAGTATACTCTAGAGCTCCGTAGTTAGTCATTTGAGGATACTAGTATATTTTGATGTATGAATGTTACCTTTGGGTACTCTTATTCCTTAGTGATGTGAGATGCATCTTTTGATCATTAAGGAACAAGAGAAAGCTACGAAATGATAATAGAAAAGATGTGATTGAAGTTAAATTATATGTGTGGACAGGATCATTATATAATAATATATGATGCCGTAGTTATATAATGATGATGAGATTCATGATTTGTAAGTTCTAAGGGTTTATGGTGGCCTTAAGCCTACCCTTGCCCTAGGACCGTCGCATCACTGGAGTTGGGGTGTGACATTATCTTACCTTAAATATTGCATTGTAACCCTGACCAATGTTCTTGATTATATACCTTATGCATATCCAAATTAGTATATATTACCAATGGTTATATTAATTTATTACTCTTTATTGTTGCTTATGAGTGAAGTGACATATATACTATTCACTGAGATTTTATCTCTTTTTTTAGTGGTTTATTATTTTTCAGGGATCGGTAGATAGGTGCGGTTCTAGTTCATCTTTTTCGGCTGCGAATCATACATATCTATGTATTTTCTCCAAATTTTGATGTTTTGTTTTGTAGATGCTTCATGGTTTGTAAATTAGTTAACTAATATTTTAGATATATGTAAATATTAAATGCTACATAAAGGATGATTAATAATGATATAAGTATATGAACCTATATAGTGAATAATTTATTGAGTACCTATAATAAAAATGATATGAATGTTGATTTGAAAATTAATGAAGTATTAAGAATGAAATTTTCCTTTGAAATGAGGGTATAAGGATGAAAATATTGAAAGTGTATTTCTTCTACAGGTTGTATTGTTGAAATTTAATGAAGAGAGAGACATTGGTCATGGGTAATTGTTGAAAAAATAGAGGAAACTATGCCAATTTTTTTGAAAAATTATTAATTGTGAGTTCTATGAATTTAGGTGGCCTTAGACCTTCCCAATCCTTAGGATCATCACATCTCTTGAAGTGAGGGATGTGACAATATAAAATATTGTAGCCATTTTCAAAATTTTTATTTTTTATCTTTATTGGTGACTTTAAAGCTTTAGTTCCTTTTAAATTTTAGATCATTCATATTTTGCTATTTATATTTTGAGAAAAATAAATAGGGAGAGGATGATATTTAGGAAGTCAATTATTAATTTTTCTTTGTTAATAATTTATATAATATTATATTTCTTAAAGTTGAAATTCATAAATTCCAAACTCACTTAAAATAAAAAATAAAGACAATAAGAGAATTAGAATGAGTTACAACCCAAGATATATTAAAAGAAGCAAGAATAATACTTCAAATTGTTGTTCTCTTACATTGACACACTTTTACAATTTTAAATGTTATTTTTATATATAAATCTTATTACTAAAAATAACAATGACTATTAATCATTACAAACTTAAACCTTTTATTATTAAAGCAAATACTATTTATAGGAATTACTTGTTATGAGTTTGTTTGAACTTATAACTTGAAACGTCAAGTTTGTTATTTAACATGCCCCTTCAAACTTGAACCGTTTCATTCCAAGCATCTGTTTTAGCTCGTTAAATCTATCAGCTGGTAGAGACTTAGTAAATATGTCAACAACTTGCTCCATTAACACTCTAAATTGATTGTTTTCTTGCTTTACTTGATTTTAAAAAAATGATATCTAGTATTAGTATGTTTACTTCTCTCATGTGGAACTAGATTTTTGGCAAGTTTTATTGTTGATTTGTTATAAACAAATATACTCTAAATTGATTATTTTCTTGCTTTACTTGATTTCTAAAAAATGATATCTAGTATTAGTATGTTTACTCTTCTATCACGTCTCAATTTCGGAACATGACGATCCTAGGGTGCAAGAAATGCCAGAGATGACCGACACCCGTAGAACCCAATATCATATTTTATAATCCATGACTATCTTATTACTATCCAATTATATGCTTATTATTCATTCTGTATTCTGTTACCCTGTAATCTGTCATTCTGTAATTTAACATTCATGTTTGTAATCATCATACATATATGCCATATCAATATTTAACCTTCATATGATATCTTATATTTAAAAATTCAGTCTAACTATAACTAGTTATACTCAACCATGGAGCAACTAAAAATATATATACATGTCACAGTATTCAAAATAATTATACTGTCAAAAATCACAATGCAGAAATCCACAGAGGAATGAGAGTCTAGATTCGACCTTCTATTCTGAAACTGAAAAATGGTAAATAACTAAAGGAATGAGTATATAATTCTCAGTAAATTTAATATGCATCATTTATAGGCAAAGGTTGGATATACAATAATATAACTGGTAAATAGTCAATAAATATTGGGGTTGCAAACCAAATTACAGAATGAGAAAAAGATAACAGAATCAATGGTTTGGAATCAGTGAACAGGTCAGTAATAGTCGTATCATGTAGATAAGACAGATAATGAGCAATGAACACATGTAAACTCATATCATCTCATATAATATATATAAGGCTAATCAGACACTTATGGCTAGGACAGTTAACCCTTCCCAGCTAAGGTTCCATATAAATAATGTGCACATTACCGACGGTATTTACCCAATACCCCGTCGGTGAGGAAGCTCTGTCAAATCAACATAAAAGGATGGATATTTCAATAGACATTAATAGGTAACAATTAGCTTATCAATAAACAATAGCTTTCAAATCATTCAAATGATACTGTAATTCAATAACTTGTAAACAATGGAGGGTGATTATGGAACACAATAGGTCTAACAATCAATAAAGGATTGGTATATAACATGATTATCCAAGGTCAATTAATTGGCACAATTGGCTAGCCAATGTCACTGGCGATAATAGCATTCAAATGGTAGGCCTATAAGATAAACAAACGGTAGGCCTATGTATTTTGAACTAGGCATTTCATCGAACATATGATGTGCAACTTTCAATGGTCATTTTGGCATGATTTTGGTGCAACATTGATGTTGCCCTAATAATCAATAACAAGCTCATTTCAAGGACAATACAATAGGCAATTGGTTTCCAACAAATAGCATTATACAAAGGATCAAAAATAGCATGGAAATCAAGTGAAAATAAGACAAAAATTCAAGGCATAATCAACAAAATGTGGTTCGGCCAAAGATAATATTTCAAGATAGGTTTCCAATCAATATTTCAATACTATATACATGTTAAATGATGCATATTAAACTCACCTATGCCTTCAATTTTCTTAGAAAAATTCATTTTCCACCAAGTCCTTCAAACTATGCTTAATGAGCAAACTTTTGCTTCCTTGAGTTCTACATCAAATCCAATTTCAAATTAACTTCTATTTACATCAAATAATCATATTCTACCTTAATTAGACATTATAAATCATTAATCTAGAATTTGACATATTACAACTTCAATTAGGGTTTGAAAATTTGGGAATTTCTATCCAAATGCATCAATTGATGCAATTGAACACCAAACCCATCTAATTCAATACTTAAAATACTTAATTAATCTAAACAATCAAAGAAATCATCAAATTACCTCTTTTGAATGGATGGGCCAAAATTCTCTTTTGACAAATCCTTGATTTGCTTCGTGAATTATGGTAGGAAATGAATGAAAATGGAAGAAACAAAGTTGGAAGATAGGTTTTCTTTAATTTTTTCTTAAGAATTTGGCTTAAAATTTGGCGGTAATAGGTATGTCTATGTGTGGTTTATATAGTTGGAAGAATTGGCAAAATTACATTTCCATCCTTAAAACTTCCATTAATTAGACTTTGACCCCACAACTTTCTATAATTAATTTTGTTAATTCTATTGAGATTTAAATTTCAAAGTTGGAACTAAAATAGCTTATTTTTATTTGTAATTTATCATCATATAAGTTTCAGAATTATTTTGGGTTGTGGACAGTGGGTTTCCCAAAATGCCCCCTGATGTTCCACTTATTTATGGTTTTGCCATTCTATTGATTTTTCCAACATCTTTAATACTTTTCCATACTTTCTTCATATAATTAACCATTATTATCCTTAATCTCTCATTAACCAAAGAACTGAGAAAAATTAAATTAAATTGATCACTGTTTTAATTCCTTAAATTTCCTTATTATCTTCGGTGTTTCCGGTCCGATAACTATTAAAATCACTGAATTATTGTAGCTTAACTCTAGGGTATTACATTCTCTCATGTGGCACTAGATTTTTGGCAAGTTTTATTATTGATTTGTTATAAACAAATATGTAGCAGGTATGTTTTATGGATAACCTAATTATTGCATAAGATTTCTTAGCAGATTTCTTCACAAACAACAAATGAAGATGCTACATATTCTGCTTCACAAATAGATAATGCAACTAGTTCTTGTTTCTTCTAAGTCCATGTGAATGTTGTTGAACTAATATAGAAAACATATTTTGTTGTACTTTTCCTCTCATCTTAGTCATCTCCCCCATCACTGTCAAAGTAGCTGACCAATTATGCATTGTCACCATAGGCATAAAATATCCTATAATCAAAAGTTCCTTTTATATACTTTAGAATTCTCTTAGTAGCATTCCAATTAGTTCCTCTTGGTGTTTCCATATATAGACTGACAAACCTTACTCCAAAGACAATATATTGTCTTATGATAGTTAGATATCTTAAGCTACTAACAAGTCTTTTATATAGCGTCGAATCGACTCCTTTGCCTTCTCCATCTCTTATAAATTTTGTACCTATTTCCATAGGGGTATTTACAGGATTACATGAACCCATGTTAAATTTCTGAAGAACATCCTTTGTTTCTTCTGATATATGTAAATTCCTTCATATTGCTGCTTAACTTCTAAACCAAGAAAGTATGTCATAAATCCATAGTCTATCATCTTAAATTTTTTTAATATAACCACTTTGAACTCATTAAACATATTTTGACTATTTCTAGTGAACAAAGATCATTTATATACAAACTTACTACAAGAACATCTCCTTGATTATTCTGCTTCATATATACTCCATATTCAGATGGACATTTGATACAATCACTATAAATTATATATCCATCCATTCATTCATTCTAGGCTCTTGGTGCATGCTTTGATTAATAAAGCGCCTTTTTCGATACATTGTCTTTATTCCTACTTATGACAAAGCCTTCTAGTTGTTCAACATATGCTTATTTAAGAATTTTATTAAGAAATGTAGACTTTACATCAAGTTGATAAATCTTCCAATTATGATGTCTTCTAGTGATATAAACATTTTTACCCTTATCAAGACGAGTTACTGCTGTAAATAATTCTTCATAGTCAATCCTATATTTTTGTTTGTACCCTTTTATTATAAGTCTAGCCTTATATCATTCTATGTCCCTATTAGCTCTTCTTTTGATCTTGTATATCCAACTGATTCCAATTACCTTTTGACCATTTAGAAATGTAGTCAACTTCCATATATAATTTTTCTCAATTGCACGAATCTCCTCCTACATTGTATACTTCCAAGCTTCTTCTATAACTTCCTAAAAGTTCAGAGGCTTATAATCTGCATACAAATAAAATAAGTTTATGCCACCATTCTTTTCTGTCACTTCATAAATTTCTCGAAGACTTCTCATCTTGATAGGTGTTTGTGGTGATGAAGCAGATCTTTCTAAAGACGAATTAACAATTGTTTATTGTGAAACCAGTGAAGTTTGACTTATGTAATATCCGCTATTTTGAAGTGTATTTGTTGATTTTATATGTTTGGAGAATTTTAAAGATTTAAATGAGAAGTTGAAAATTTCAGAATCTTTTGTTTTGAACTGCAGCAGAATTCAGTGTTGACCATTACTTGCTCTTAAAGACATAATTGGGTAAGGTGTAAAATATGAAAATTGTTAATTTATGTCTTAGCTATGATTCTGTAAAATGGTTTGGTAAAATTCTGAGTATGTGATGAGTTGTGTCTGTTTGAGCAAGGCCGGTCTAGATGAGAATTCCTGCAGGGATGCAGTACACGTTTGGAATTTTTGGGAATGACTGAGGCAGAATTTATTGAAGTTGTAAACATGAAATATGTTTCTATGTATGTTGAGATGATGTCTGTAAAATTTTAGAATTTTTGGATAGGTATATCTCAGTGGAGAGTGTTTTGTATCAGGGCTGTTCGGTTGGATTTTGATGCAGGAGTCTGGGTGACTTTTGGAGAGTCACCACTGTCTGAGTGTTGATTAGTTT
>CANXYC010008824.1:0-20934 GCA_948193065.1 Aleurites moluccanus | reverse complement strand
ATGCATAATTATTAATTTCATGCATAAATACATATTAACATCACTATATTAAGAAATCAAAAATCTCTCCCCGAAGAACCTATAAAGGTTAGGTTCAAGCTAGGCTGAGGTGTTACATTCTACCCCCCTACAAATAAATTCATCCTCGAATTTATTAACAGGCTATAGGATAGAAATATCACCTGATTCTTCAAACATATGGGGATACTTATGCCTCATATATGCCTCACTCTCCTAGGTGCATTCCTCTATACTCCTGCTGCGCCACTGAACTTTAACCATAGGAATGCTCTTGTTCCGAAGCTGTCTAATTTGATGATCAACAACCTGAACTGGAACCTCTTCATAAGACAAGGCTTCATCAATCTCAACTTCCTGGGGTTGTAGAACATGAGATGGACCTGAAATATATTTCATTAACATAGAGATATGGAACACAGGATGGATATGATCCATACTCGGAGGAAGAGCTAATCTATAAGATACATTGCCAACCCTCTCCAATATCTCAAAAGGTCCAATGTATCTTGGTGACAACTTGCCTTTCTTTCCAAACCTCATTACCCCTTTCATAGGAGAAATCTTCAGAAAAACTTGGTCACCTACTGCAAACTGCACATCTTTTCTCTTTGGATCTGTGACAAAATTAGTCACAATCTTGAAAAGCTTCAGATCGCAAGTACGACACTTTGCAGTCATGGGGGCAAAATTAATTTGAGAATTCTAAAAATATCCAGTAGCTTCAAGATGAACAATGTCCCTCCAATAGCGGGCGCAATACAAGAAAGTCACTAGTGCGACTAAGTGAAGTCGCGGATGTGACAAAATTATTCGCGAGCACGAAATTAAAATTAGAATATCTCAAAACATCTAGTAGCTTCAAGATGAATAGTGACTTTCAGTCATGGGCATGACATTTTATCGTTGCGAGTGCGACTAGATAAAATCACAGGATTTACCAGCTCAGTCATAGGAGTGAAGTAGTTCAACCAAGTTTAAATGCTTAATTTTAAAATTGGTCGCGAGCGCGACTTGATAAAATTCAAATTTATTTTTCTTCAAGTCAAAAGATTAGTTGTTGGTTGCGGGCACGACAATTCTAGTCGCGAGAGCAACTCGCCTATAAACTAGCCGTTGGAGCGAAATTTCAGGTGCATTTATTGCGAGAAAATAAGTCAAAACGGCTCTTTCTTCAACCAAGACTATAAATATGGGTTGATTTGTATTAAATGAGTATAGAACAACCTAAAACAAGTTCATAAGTCATTTATTGAAAGATCATTCATATTTATTATGCAAAAATCATTTGAAGATCATTGTTTGTAAGAGAGTGTGGTAGAAAAGGGAACTCTTTCTTTCTCATCTCTTGTTAATCTTTTGGGTTGTGTGTCAGCCTAGTTTAAGAAAAACACATTGTAAAAGGTTAAAGTGTAAACCAAAACACTTAGGTTTGATCTTGAACCTGTAAAAGGATCAAAGATAGTGAAATACTCAAGTGTGATCTTGAGGAGTGGACGTAGGCTCGTTTTGGCCGAACCACTATAAACATTTGTGTTGATTTTCTTCTTCTCTATCTTCATCATATTTTTAATTGGTCACTATTTTATAATACAACTAATTCACCACCCCCCCCCCCCCCCCCTCTTGATTGCCAAAGGGACTAACACTCATTTCAAATTCACCTTGCATTGACTTAGAAAAATTCTTGCAAAGCTTTTCATTAGTAGTACCGAAAATGATATCATCAACATATATTTGAACAATTAAAATGTCTTACTTCTTATGCTTAATAAAAAGAGTTGTATCAATTTTTCCCTTAGAAAAATCATTTTCAAGGAGAAAATTGCTCAACCTCGCATACTAATCTCTTGGAGCTTATTTTAAACCATATAATTATTTAGATAATTTAAAAACATGGTTTGGAAATTTTTCATGCTCAAAACTAGGAGGTTGTTCAACATACACTTCTTCTTGAATAAAACCATTTAAAAATACACTTTTAACATCCATTTGAAATAATTAAAATTTTTGTAGCATGCATAAGCAAGTAGCATTCTTATTGATTCTAATCTAGCTATAGGAACATAAGTTTCATCGAAGTCAATACCTTCCACTTGAGAGTATCCTTGAGCAACTAGCCTTGCTTTATTTCTTACCACTATTTTGCATTCGCCTAATTTGTTGCAATATACCCATTTTGTACCAATCACTAGATGATTTTGAGATCTAGGAACTAATGTCCAAACCTTGCTTCTTTTGAATTGATTTAGCTCTTCTTGCATGGCAATTATCCATTGATCATCTTTAAGTGCATTCTTGATGTTCTTTGGCTCAACTTGTGAGAGGAATGCAAGGCGCCTCGGAGTTTACAATTGAGGATGGAATATTGAAGAGTGGAAAACGGCTGTGTGTACCCAATATTAATGGATTATGGGAACGAATTATGAAAGAAGCTATCATAAAGATGTACCATGACTTGAAGGAGTTCTACTAGTGGCCTAATATGAAAAGAGATGTAGCAAAGTTTGTGTCTTCTTGCTTAGCCTGTCAGTAGGTTAACCTTGAGCTTCAAAAGCCATCTGGTTTATTACAGGAAATAGAGTTACCATAATGGAAATGGGAGCAAGTCACCATGGATTTTATGGTTAGTTTGCTAAAGACTTCACAAGGTTATGATTCTATTTGGGTAATAGTGGATCAACTGACAAAGTCTGCCCATTTTCTTAAAGTGAAGACTAGTTATATTACAGCACAGTACGCTAAATGTTGAAAAAATTGTACGACTTTACTGAGTGCCACTAGTGATTATTTTAGACAGAGGAACACAGTTTACTTTGAGATTTTGGCAGAAATTTCATGAAGCATTGGGTACACAGCTACGATTCAACACAGCTTTTCACCCTCAGATAGATGGTCAGTCAGAATAGACTATTCAGACATTGAAGGACATGCTTCGGTTATATGTTTTGAACTTTAAAGGCAATTAGGATCAATATCTACCATTGATTAAGTTCTCTTACAACAATAGTTATTATTCATCGATCGGGATGGCTCCTTATGAAGCACTTTATGGCAGGAAATGTTGATCTCCAATTTGTTGGATGGAACTAGGAGAGAAGCATTTAGAAGGCCCTGAGTTAATAAAAGAGACAATGGAAAAAGTGCCTATTATTAAAGAACGAATAAAGACTGCCTTCAGTAGACAGAAGAGTTATGCTGATTCGAAAAGGAAAGATGTGCATTTCATAGAAGGTGAACATATTTTCCTTAAAGTTTCACCTATAAAAGGTGTAATGAGATTCGAGAAAAAAGGTAAACTATCACCGAGATACATTGGGCCATTCGAAATCCTTAAGAAGATCAATAATGTTGTATACCGGTTAGCTCTTCTATCTTATCTAAGTCGCGTGCATCCAGTGTTCCACATATCAATGCTTCAAAAATATGTACCTGATCCATTACACTTGTTGGAACTACAAGACATTGGACTAGATGAAGACTTAACATACGAGGAAATACCAGTAAAGCTCGTTGATCGTGAAGTCAGACAATTACACAATAAGGAGATTCCTATGGTTATAGTTTGCCCCCCTTAATAGCCTAAAAACCATAAATAAAGAAATTAAAAAGGATAAATGATCAACATAATCCATCATGCAACTTATCATAAGAGAAAAGGAAAGAAGTACTTGCAAATGTGTGAAAACAGTTGTAGACACCGAATTTTTACACACTTGAGTTTTAGTCGGAGCCCAATGATGAGGCATTGGATATCAAAATGCTATATGGAATTCCTTGCTATAAGAATGTTAATATAGAGAAAATGAGTTTGATTAAACCATATTTGCAAAAAATGGCTTTTTATATGAAATCGAACCGGTGAATTTGTTAAGTTTTTATGACTTGTAACTAAGGATCTGTAATACCCTATAAATTCCTAACTCATGTGCATGAATTAATTCTCAGTATGTGGTCCATTAGTCTTGAAATGGTGGGAAATAATTTTAGAGACACAGTTAGAAAGCAAACTTGACACTTTTTCGAAAACTGGCGGTGTCAGGAACACTGCCGAAAAATAAGCAGTCATGTCAACGGAAGAATTTCTGAAGTTGATCTGGAGGTAAAAGATGACCATAATTCATGTCTAATTTTGGTAAAAAGAATGAAGTGACAATCATTTAGGAACACTGAAAAAGTAAATAATGGCATTTTGGTAAATAAAGAGAAATTCAAGGTGAATAGTGAAAAGTGGTCTGTCGGGGTTACAGAATGACTCCAAAACTATTTTTATAAATAAGTATAAATTAAAATAAGCTTATACATTCCCTACTTTGAATTCAGAATCCTGACAGAATTGTCAGAATAAATTACAAAAGATTTAAGGACTAAAGTGTAAAAGATAAAACTTGAGGGATTTAGTTGTAATTCGCCAATTAAATTTGTCTTATATGGCCATTCACTATTCGGTCATCTTCTCCAAATTTCCATCCTCCATTGCCGTGACCTTCCTTTCTCCTTCTCCATCCTCCATTTTTTCTTATTTCTTATAGATTTCTTTAGGAAATTTATGGAAAAATAGCAAATCAACCTAGCTAAACTTATTTCTACTATTAAATTGAAGTGAGGAGCAAAGGATTGGGAGGAAAAACTTCATGAAGAATTCAGCCAACATGAAGAATTTGAGGTAAATGTTGTTTTGTTTCATTTGATTGATGATTTAGTGTTTATTTAGGTTGAATTGAATGGGTAATATGTTTAATTGCTTTAATTGTTACTAATTTGAAGGAATTTCTAATTTGAGTTGGAAAATTGAAGTTGTAAAGGATGATATATTGAATTAGTGTTAATAATTGCTAATTGATGTTAGAAATGATTAATTGGAAGTGATTAGGTAGCTAATTGATGGTTAATTTGATGTAGAATTGGAGATTGTGGAAGTTGAATTTTCAAAGTAGCAAATTTGGCAATTTTTGGTGGAATTGATGCAATTGGAGTGCACATTGGCTAATTGGATCATTAGGTGAGTTTACATTGCATCATTTAACATGTTTGAATCATTAACATGTTGATTGGAAACCTTTGCTAAAATGTCCTTTATGGCCGAACCCAATTTGCCCTAAAATGCCTTGGTTTTTGTTTGGTTTTTACTTGGTTTTCCTTGCCATTTTAATCCTAATTTAGTGTTGTTTAATCTTGTTTCTTGATACCTTTGCTTTGTTGGACAATGTGTTTTGTTGTTGCAATGAATGGGCAAGCCAAAGTTGCACCAAAACCTAACCTATTGGCTTGCCATTGTATGCCCATCAAGTGTTCGATGAAATGCCTAGTTCATTTGCCATTCGCCAATTGGTTTGCCATAGGCCTACCAATTGAATGTCAATGTCGTCAGCAACATTGGCATGCCAATTGACCCATCAATTTCGACCACCGAACCAACCTTTGTTTCATACCTTTACTTGTTGTCATACTTATCATTAATGATTGTACATTTTATATGACATTGCCATTGAGCATATTGAATATTGAATTGATTGATACTGAGCTAATTATTATTGATTGACTGTTATCTGGATGCCATTGTTGCTTATGGTATCCCTCGTTATTGACCCTGATATGGTTTGGCAGAACTACCAATTCGACAAGGTAGTTGGGGAAATACTGTCGACCTTGTGCACATTGTAGTATTGAACCCTAGCTAGGAGGGGTTATGGTCCTGGCCATAGGGCTTGATCAGCCTTATGCTTATATGATATTGGTGACCTACACGGTCCAGTGATATTGATTGACTGGAGACTGTATGATTTCTTTTCATACAGTCCATCCCATTATCTATCTTTCCATATGTAACCGAGCTTATTGGTTATTTCTTTAGCATTACTGTACCATGATATCCATTCTGTATACTGTATTTCCTTTGACTGATACCATTACCTATTTGTACCTATTATTTATTGTGATGCATGTAAATTCACTGAGTATTATCTATACTCATTCTTTCATTGTTTAACCATTTCAGGAAGGAGTAGGTTGCAGAATCCCGACGTCTGTCTTCTATGGATTTCTGCTGCACTTTATTCTGTATATTTTGGATTACTGTATTTATATTTAATGTTTCTTTATCTAGCTGCTCCATGGGTATGTATGAGTTAGTTAGAAGATGAATATTATGAAGGATATATTGATAATTATATTATGAGTTATATGATGGTTTTATGATATGATATGTGAATGTTACAGCCAACTGCAAAATGTTTGACAGAATAACAAAATAGCATAATGGATGGTAATTATAATAAAATGATCAATATATTGAGGTTTATAGATGATGCATATGATACTGGGTTCTACGGGTGTCGGTCGCCATTGTCATTTCCTGTGCCTTAGGATCGTCGCGGTCCGGGAAACCAGGTCATGACAAAGGTGGTATCAGAGCACTAGGTTACAGAATGTGAATCTAAGTTACAGATGAATAGTGACATAATTACAGAGGAATAGTGATTAGTTACAGAATGGGGTAGAATTAAGTATACCATGGAGCATTGGATTTCTTTTGTCGTCCTTTGCTGTTATCATCTGTTATATGTCTTTATTCTGCATTTTTACTGTATTCTGAGACTGTTTTCATATTTTTCTGACAGATTACAGAGATGTCTGACAGTAGAGATAGAGACACCAGAGAGGCTGAGATTGCCTCCAATGAGTCCCTAGTAAGGGAGATTAGTGTACCAGAGGGTCCTTCTCAATCCCGACGGACTACAAAGGACACAGAGAGGGGAGATGACCCATAGAGGGTAGAGATGATGAGAGGTATGATGGAGTTAAGGAGGGAGATAGCTGATTTGAGGAGGGAGAGACAGCAAGCACAGCCACCACCTGCTCCTGCAGTGGTACCTCCACCATTAGTACTTGGGGCAGTGGCACAGGCTCCTGTTCAGCCAGTGGGGGCTCAAAGGGAGCCAGTTGCATAGGGAGGCAGGAGAGAGATAGAGGAGGGCAGAGTCTCCATGTTTAGCTTACTGAAGCTAAACTTACCTGAGTTCAGAAGAGACGGAGGTACAGACCCCGTTGACTTCTTGGAGGAGGTAAAGAAGGTAGTGAAGAGACTACCTTGTTCTGAGTTAAGATCAGTTGAGTTGGTGGGTTTATTACTTAAGGGTAAGGCTTGGATTTGGTTCTTGAGACATATGGAGACCAGGATATATGGAGAGCACCCACCTACTTGGACAAAGTTTCAACAGGGTTTCATTGAGGAGTTCATCACTGAGGGTGTTAGGATTTATAATTTGGTCAGATTTGAGCAGCTTGAGCAGGGGACCGATCAGTAGAGGAGTATGCCGAGGAGTTTATACGGCTGAGTAGATATGCTGCTCATTTATTACCGTCAGAGGTTGATTTGATTAGTAGGTTCCGGAGAGGTTTACGTGCTGCACCTCACAATGCCTTGCTAGCTACAGATTTCACTTCCTTGACTACAGTAATTGACAAGGCTACATAGATGGAAAAAAAGTACAAGATGGAGAGAGCCAAGAGGAAATAGAAGAGGAAGGGTGGTCCAGAATCACAGGCTGGGAAGGGGGAGAGCAGCTCCCATCTTAGACAGGCAGAGCCAGTGCCCCGAATCGAGCAGAGATCATCAGGTGGTAGTCAGAGGCAGAGATTACAGAGTAGTAGACCACTAATAGTACGGTCTGCACCTAATTACTCACAGTGTTCTCCTAGACCAGTGGCACAGGCATCTGGTATGCTAGTTTGTGGATATTGTGGACGGAGGCACGGAGGGAAGTGTCGGTTTCAGTTAGGGGCATGTTTGAAGTGTGGCCAGTAGGGTCACTTCATTAACAGATGTCCCTTTTGGGGTGATCAACAGCAGCAACCATCTATCATAGTTTCTCAACCAGTGGTGCAGACCAGCCAGAATATGGGTAGAGAGACTACAGCTAGAGGCAGAGGCAGGGGAGAACATGCTCCCAGTATTAGTCAGGCTTCAGCTGGTAGGGGCCAAGGAAGAGTTTTTGCTGTTAACACTCAAGAGACACAGAGACTTGATGAGGTAGAGATATTTGATTTGAATGCAGAAGGATGTAACAAATGCATTGATTGACTTTGGTACCTTACACTTTTGGTTTGCATCAGTTAAATAGAGAGAGGTAAATTATCGAATGTGCCTTAGAGACAATTACACTTATGGGGAATATATATAAGTGAATTATGGTTATATGAGATTTGATATTGAAATTTATGGTAATCTTTTACTTGTTAATTTGATAGAGTTATATGTGTTGCAATTAATGTAATACTTGGCATTGAATGGTGAACTGTTCATCGAGTAGTTATTGATTGTTATGAGAAGAAAGTCAGATTTCGATTGCCAGAATTTGAATTCTAAAATGATAGGTGTGGAATTAGAATCAATTTTATTTCTATGGTTCAAACTAAAAATATAGTAAAGAAGGAATTGTACAATATATCTAATATATAGTGAATATGTAAAAGATTTCAATAAAAATTGATTAGATACTTATGATCCGAGAAGTTCTTTAATATATATTTTCTATGCAATTACAAAACACTATTCAAAGATTAATTAGATAGTTAAGAGTTAAGAAGAAAATGTACTCAAGGACTGTTTAGAACCCATTATGAACGTTATAAGTTTCTGGTATTGTAATTCTAGTAAATTAATGGTTCAATTGCATATATGGATTTAATGAATATAGTGTTTAAGTTATGTAATGGATAAGTTTATTAATGACATTCTATCTATTTTAAGAGTGAAGAGGAACATGTAAAGCACTTAAGGATTGTGTTATATACACTATGAGGGTATATACCAAGCTGTCTTCATATAAATTGTAGCTAATTTGAATGTGTTTTATGGATCATATAGTACGTGAAGACAATAATAAGGATAATTTTAAAGGTAAAAGCAATAATTAATTTACCTCAGTATATTAATGTTCTAAGGTTGTAGTTCTTGGAAAAGGAAAATTCTACAAGAGATTATAAAAGATCTCCTTAGGATTTCAACCCTGATTGATTAAATTGACCGGTAAACAAGAGAAGTATCAATGAGCATATGAATGTGAAAGTATAGCTTCTAGACATTGAAGTTTTGCTTCATGAATGGTATAGAGTTAACATTATCATCAGTGAATGATAATTTTATAGTGTACTCTAATGATTCACGAATTTAGTTGAGAGGTTTTAATGCAAAATAAAAGAGTGATTGCATATACTTCTGGACAGTTAGAAAAAAAATCATGGTATCAATTAATCAATACATGATTTGAAAGTAGTAGTATTAGTTTTTGCATTAAAGATTAAAAGATATTATTTGTATGATGTTAAGTGTGAAAATGAAAGAATTGAAATAAATCTTCAGTATGTGCATAGTATATAATGCAAATAGAAGAATCTGAATTTTTGGTAACGAAGATGAGTTAATTGTTAAAGAGTGGTGACTGTGAAAATTTTGTTATTCGAGTAAAGTTAACACTGCGATAAATTTTCGTAGTTAAAAGACTATGGGAAGTCTAATTCACATCTTTATTGCTAAGGGACCATTGAATTGTGCAATGAATGATTAAATTGATATGGGCATGCAGTTGGATTTGGATCCCAGGATAGAAACCAAGTTCTGATAGTCCAATTCTGGATTAAACTGTTACTAATTGATGATATTAAAGTGACAAGAGATTGAAATCCATATCTTGTGAAGTTAAAGGAAAAATGTTCAAAAGAATATAACATTTAGGTTCACAGATGAGGATGGTAATTTGAAATGTGATAAATAACTATGTATGCCCAATATTAAAGGACTTCAAGATCGAAATTTAAGAAAAGTCATTATTGATGATGTAATATGAAAGATAATGTAGCTAAGTTGTGTCTAAAAGCTTAACCTATTAATAAGATAAGATTGAACATCAGAAGTCATCGAGTTGACACAGAAGATGCAGATACTCAAGTGGAAATGGGGACATAGTTTATTTATTAACTTTTGATAGAAGTTTCAAGCTATGAATACATCATTATAATTCAATAAAGTATTCCATTCAAAAATAGATGGACAATCTGAGCGGATGATATAGACAGTAGAATTATATTAAGGTTAAGTGTTCTGAAATTTAAGGTTATAGTGATAAGTAATTGTCACTTATTGAATTTTCATATAACAACAATATTATTCTTTTATTGGTATGGCTACATTTGAAGCACTATATGGTGGAAAAAGTAAATCTTCAGTGTATTAAGTGGAGCCGGGGAAAGAAGCAGATAAAAGGGGCCAGAATTGATCAGAGAGATTATGGGAAAAAGTTCTTATGATCAGAGAGCAGCTGAGGACTGTCTTCAATAGACAGAAGAGTTGTGCAGATCCAAAAAGAAAGGATGATTATTTTGAAATTAATAATCATCTATGAACTATATTTATCTAATATTCCATATCTTGCTGCTATGCAAATATGTGTCAGACCTATTGCATGTGTTAGAAGAATAAGTGTTGATATTAATGAAGAAATGCCATAAGAATAGAACTAATAGAAGGTGTAAATTGTCAAGTCTGACAATTTATGAATAAAAGAGATTTCAATGGTAAAAGTATTATAGAGGAATCAGACTATGGATAAATGTATGTGAGAAAGTGAACAAGTAGAAAGGCCAAGTATATGCTCTTGTTGCAATACTGAGATGTGCATGTTTTATTTAAATTCGAGGACGAATTTTTTTTGTAGGGGGTAGATGTAATACCCTATAAATTCCTAACTCATGTGCATGAATTAATTCTCAGTATGTAGTCCATTAGTCTTGAAATGGTGGGAAATAATTTTAGAAACACAGTTAGAAAGCAAACTTGACACTTTTCAGGAAACTGGCGGTATCGGGAACACTGCCGAAAAATAAGCAGTCCGGTCAACAGAAAAATTTTTAAAGTTGATCTGGGGGTAAAAGATGACCATAATTTATGTCTACTTTTGATAAAAAGAAAGAAGTGAAAATCATTTAGGAATACTGAAAAAGTAAATAATGGCATTTTGGTAAATAAAGAGAAATTCAAGATGAATAGTGAAAAGTGGTTGGTCGGGGTTACAGAATGACTCCAGAACTATTTTTATAAATAAGTATAAATTAAAATAAGCTTATACATTCCCCACTTTGAATTTAGAATCCTGACAGAATTGTCAGAATAAATTACAGAAGATTTAAAAACTAAAGTGTAAAGAATGAAACTTGAGGGATTTAGTTGTAATTTGTCAATTGAATTTGTTTTATATGGCCATTCACTATTCGGTCATCTTCTCCAAATTTCCATCCTCCATTGTTGTGACCTTCCTTTCTCCTTCTCCATCTTCCATTTTCTTATTCCTTATAGATTTCTTTAGGAAATTTATGGAAAAATAGCAAATCAACCTAACTACAGCCATTTTTGCCATTAAATTAAAGTGAGGAGCAAAGGATTGGGAGGAAAAACTTCATGAAGAATTCGGCCAACATGAAGAATTTGAGGTAAATGTTGTTTTGTTTAATTTGATTGATGATTTAGTGTTTATTTAGGTTGAATTGAATGAGTAATATGTTTAATTGCTTTAATTGTTACTAATTTAATGGAATTTCTAATTTGAGTTGGAAAATTGAAGTTGTAAAGGATGATATGTTGAATTAGTGTTAGGAATTGCTAATTGATGTTAGAAATGATTAATTGGAAGTGATTAGGTAGCTAATTGATGGTTAATTTGATGTAGAATTGGAGATTGTGGAAGTTGAATTTTCAAAGTAGTAAATTTGGGGATTTTTGGTGAAATCGGTGCAATTGGAGTGCACATTGGCTAATTGGATCATTAAGTGAGTTTACATTGCATCATTTAACATGTTTGAATCATTAAAATGTTGATTGGAAACCTTTGCCAAAATGTCCTTTATGGCCGAACCCAATTTGCCCTAAAATGCCTTGGTTTTTGTTTGGTATTTACTTGGTTTTCCTTGCCATTTTAATCCTAATTTAGTATTGTTTAATCTTGTTTCTTGATACTTTTGCTTTGTTGGACAATGTGTTTTGTTGTTGCAATGAATGGGCAAGCCAAAGTTGCACCAAACCTAACCTATTGGCTTGCCATTGTATGCCCACCAAGTGTTCTATGAAATGCCTAGTTCATTTACCATTGGCCAATTGGTTTGCATGCCATAAGCCTACCAATTGAATGTCATTGTCGCCAGCGACATTGGCATGCCAATTGACCCATCAATTTTGGCCACCGAACCAACCTTTGTTTCATACCTTTACTTGTTGCCATACTTATCATTAATGATTGTACATTTTATATGACATTGCCATTGAGCATATTGAATATTGAATTGATTGATATCGAGCTGATTATTATTGATTGACTGTTATCCGGATGCCATTGTTGCTTATGGTATCCCTCATTATTGACCCTAATATGGTTTGGCAGAACTACCGATTCGACAGAGTAGTTGGAGAAATACTGTCGACCTTGTGCACATTGTAGTATTGAACCCTAGCTAGAATGGGTTATGGTCCTGACCATAGGGCCTGATCAGCCTTATGCTTATATGATACTGGTGACCTACACGGTCCAGTGATATTGATTGACTGGAGACTGTATGATTTTTTTTTCATACAGTCCATCCCATTATCTGTCTTTCCATATGTAACCGAGCCTATTGGTTATTTCTTTAGCATTACGGTACTACCATATCTATTCTGTATACTGTATTTCCTTTGACTGATACCATTGCCTATTTGTGCCTATTATTTATTGTGACGCATGTAAATTCACTAAGTATCATCTATACTCATTCTTTCATTGTTTAACCATTTCAGGAAGGAGTAGGTTGCAGAATCCCGACGTTTGTCTTACGTGGATTTCTGCTGCAGTCTATTATGTATATTTTTGGATTACTGTATTTATATTTGAGGTTTCTTTATCTAGTTGCTCTATGGGTATGTATGGGTTAGTTAGAAGATGAATATTATGAATGATATATTGATAATTATATTATGAGTTATATGATGGTTTTACAATATAATATGTGAATGTTACAGCCAACTGCAGAATATTTGATAGAATAACAGAATAGCATAATGGATAGTAATTATAATAAAATGATCAATATATTGAGGTTTATAGATGATGCATATGATATTAGGTTCTACGGGTGCCGGTCGCCATTGGCATTTCCCGTGCCCTAAGACCGTCGCGGTCCGGGAAACCGGGTCGTGACAGGATCCAGAATAGTGTTTTGTTATTTTTTGTCTAAAAAGTATTAAAAAATCATTTGGATATATTTAAATGACTCCGGCCTAGTTTCAGAGGCCTAAGAAAAATCAGCCAAGTAGACTTAAAAGGGAAGGCTGACGGGCCCTTATATGGTCATGCAAGGCAAGGCCTTGCCCAACGCTGCATGGCATGGGAAGCTACCTCTTTTATTATTTTGGAAGATTTTAAATTATTTTTACTATTTTGGAACTTATTTTCATTAAATACACATTTTTTGTGATAAACCATTTAGGAACTTTTCTTCGGTGTTTTCTTATAAATACCCCTCTTATTCTTCAAAGAAGGGGACCTTTTTCTAGACTTCTTTTGGATCTTTTCTTTTTAGAGCTTTTCTATTGTAATTTTTAGAAATCTTATCTTCCATCTTTTCTAAGATTTTTGAAGATTGAAGAAAGATGAGTACAAAATTATTTCGAAACTTTAATCTTTTATGAATTAAATCGCATAAAGTTTTTCTTTTGAAGAATTAATCAAGTTTTCATAAAACTTCTTGCAAGAACAAACAAAAACTCTTTCTTGGTTTGTGTTCCATTAAAGAAGAACATTTTTTTATGAATCCAAACTATTTTCATACCTAAGCTTTCTCTTAAAGCAAGGAAATCAATTAGCATTGTGATATTCAAACTCGAATCATAATCAAAAGTAAGTTGTAATCTTGAGGGCGATTTGCCAAACTCTTTTTGTACCATCTTTACTTTAATTATTTGATTGGGTTAATTTAATTATTAGCTTAAACATATGAATTCATTCAAGGATCATATGAACCATGATCAAAGTATATGGCAAGGTACTATCACTTTTGAAATCATGAGCACACACAAAGTTTCCAAGCCTTTAAAATTGTTTTCCTCAAGTTAAAATGGCCAAAGGCCATAAAAATTTTACCACCCATGAGTTTGGGTTTCATGTCCCATGTAGAGTCGTACGACCCTTTGCTTACCCCCTTTGTTTTGCCTTTGATAAAAGGTTTTGGCTCCTTACTTGCTTCCTTTTATGCTTGTTTGATTCCTATATATTAGTTTATATCTAGAAACCTTAAGTACATATATGTAAATCATATTTTATTCTTGTAAGATATTATAAGTTATGTATATCAATATGCTAATATCCTAGTTAATTTCCTAGTTATTATACTTATTTTACTATCTAAAGCATGCAAAATTGTTTGTGTTGTTATGAATTGATAATTGAATGTTTAGTTAGGTTTTTATGATCCTTAAATCATGCATATGCTATTGTCTAAATAGTTAGTTAAGTTAAATTGCTTAGTTTAAGGCGAATGTGCATCAATTTTATGGTTAACTTTCAAGATGATATTGGCATTGCTTAAATACTTGTTAATTACTTTTATATGTTCATATTTAAGATGATTAGCTACTACCTCATTGAATTTCTTATGACAAATAACTTGCTTTTTTATGTTAAGGCATGCAATCTTACACGTTTATTTTCTGTAACGCATGCTTTTATTGTTTTTAAATTGAAGTTATATGATCAAAACCATGTTAATTAGCTACTATTTTTATTTAGAATTTTGAGTAATTGCATGTATATGAACTTGAACATGATGATTAGGATAAATAATTTTTCCTTGATGAGTAACATTTATAATAGTTGTATAATGAGCGTTCCTTCTTATTTGGCTCAACTCTTACACTGATCATATAGTCGTTATGTTTACCTTATTCCTTCAAGTCATATTGCCCCAAAAATGCTGCTCATTTTAAATGGGAACGAGTATCATCAGTATGTAATATTCATTAATGCCTTTCATTTTGTAATGTGTGTTAATCTTTAGGAAAGAGAGGTACCTACACTTTGAGAAACATAACACTTGAAGCAATTTGTTAAGTGACTTAGAAATAAAAACATAGTTTGAGTATCATCAAAATACATATGGAGATAACAAAATACATTAGAAACTTTTAATGAACCTACAAAAACATAAACCAAACTATAAAAAGTAAAAGATAAACAAAAACTAAGGAAGTCAAATATAAACAAGAACAATAAATGGATTATTGCTCTTTACATTACTATTATATTTTAGGCTAAAAATCAAATTTGAGTTTCATCAAAATACATATGGAGATAACAAAATGCATTAGAAACTTTTAATGAACCTACGACAATATAAACCAAACTATAAAAAGTAAAAGATAAACAAAAATTAAGGAAGTCAAACATAAACAAGAATAATAGATGGATTAATCTTACAAATTATTCTTTATATTACTATTATATTTTAGGCTCATCATTTCCTTCAAGTGTTTCCAAAGGCCAGAAGTGTATTAATCACTCTTTCTTTAATAGTCCTTATCACACTACACACATTCTACCCTACCAGTTTCATTACCCTCATTATCACACAATTTCTCAAATCAAACCCTAGACCTAGTTCTTTTGTTACTATATATATGAGTAGAGTCAAGATGATTACCTTTTGTTTGCTCATAAGTATCCACATTTATTTGATTTTTATAAATTGATATCCACATTCATTTGATTTTTATAAATTGATCTGCTTATTTTATGTTGAACTAAAATTTGTGGTGTTAGTAGAGACCACAATTGGTTAGGATTTGGATTTTATTGATATCTTTCATCCTAAACCTCTTCCTAGACTACTATTGACATTATTACCCTCTCTTTCCCTACCTAGCTTCACCATTATTCCTATTAAAACATGAACATCAAAAAAATAAGAAAATTAATTAATCATACATCATAAGTAAATTCAAAATAATTCATTAGATTTAAAAAAAAAAAATACAATACAATCAACTTAATCAAGGGTAATACCATTTAATATTTAACAGTTAATAGTAATATAATACAAAGTTATAAATTAACTCATCATAAAATTTCATTTCAATTAAACACTTTTACACTTAATAAGACTAGCATAATAAGAATGATACATAAAATAACAATCAAACAACAACTTTTAGGATCTCCATGACCATGATATTGATTGTTATATTCTTTTTATAGTTTCATTATTATACCAATCAACTCAATTGTATATGTATGATTGTTGCTTACCCTATCAACAGTGTTCTGCACATTAAATTCTTCTATATTTGAGTTCCAAAATTTATAAATTCCAAAATTGTTGTAATGAAAATACAGTTTTTGAAAGTCGTTTGGAGACAGATATATTAATCAAATACATTTCTCCTACAATAGCACCATTGATTTCTAAACTAAATCAATTTCTCATTAATAGAGGAGTCCGTTATTTTCCCTATTAAAATTAGACTTTCTGGACCTTGATCAAGTGAACTCCATAACTATTCAAAACCAAAAAATTTATAGCTTGATGTGAGCCTCTATTGACTTTGATAAATTATTTCGGACTTTCAATATTTTAACTATTTATAAACAAAATCAGATACTCACAATTCCATCTGAAATATTATTATTATATTTTAAATAGATTAAAGGCTAAATCACCCTTAATATCTTTAAAAAGTCTCAAGTCGCAGTTTGTGATATTTTTCTTTTGTTATAATTCATACCTGACATTTTAAATGAAATTCAATTTTACTCTTTTTTTTAACACAAAATCAACATGTGTCCACTACCTCTTAAAAATTCAAATAATTATAATAAAATATTACTTCTGGATAAACTTTTCACATTCATCCAAAAACTCATCCTTATACCTCATCAAAGTGCTTCATTAAGTCTTCCATGGCACATTTTTCATCAAGTTCCAGATACCATATTTCATGTTTGCTAGGGGCTTTTTTAACTAAGATTTTAGTATGTGATTATCATTATCTTCAACAATATTATGAATACACTGTTAATTAACACAAAAATGATAAGATAACAAACTAAGTAATTAATCTAGAAAAATTTGATTGTTAAATAATATATTAATTAGTTAATTGACCTTCTGAGGCAAGAAGCATCAACTTGTCCATCATTGACAAACCTTCTTTTAGCAAATTTTTGCAAATGATCCAATAATCCAGCTGGCAGAAGCTGATTCCTTGAATATTCTAAATTTCTTTCTTGGATAGATGGATGATGAGACTTATACATGTAAATCAAAAACTCATCCCCTGCAATTCGAATTAAAGATCCATTCCTTTAGCGAGCATCCCTTGATCACGAACCTGTGCAAGCCATTCATCGTTTCGGTGACAGACCGGGAAGACGTTGGTATAACGGTGTTGGTCATTGTGTGGGGATTTTTCAAATTGGGGAATTATGGATGGAATTGAAAGGGAAATTTGAAGATTTGGATTGATTAATTTTAGGAATTGAGCTTATATATGAATTTGTTAATTAAAAAATAATATTTTATTATAATCACTTAAATATTTTTAGAAGTGGTAGACAAGCGTTGATTTTGTCTTAAAAAGAGACTTGATTTTCATTCAAAATATCAAGTATAAATTATGGTAAAAAAGTATTGCGATATGCAATTTAGGGCTTGGACTATTTGTTTTTTAACTCTATTAATTTATAACTTTCGAAATTTCAAATTATCAGACAATAATCAGATTGTCTGTAAACCCTAATTATATTAATTAATCCTTTGAACTACATGCAGATACAATAAACCATTCATGACTAATTTCTAAATCTAATTTACAAATTAGAACAACATATAGTAATATAAACTCTAACTTAATAGTTATAAAGAACCCGCTAGTATTATAAACAGTAAATTCTAATGTCTAATTAAGAACTTTAAATTAAAAATCAATTACTTCAAATATAAATTGCAACTGACCGATTTGAGATATTGAGAAATTCTTCCACTAAACTCTAATTTAGAAATCTAATTTGATTTTTTCTTTTTGGTTTTTATTTTTTTTTTCTTTTACTGAACCCTAATTTAGAACATTTAAAATCTTCGATTTCGATTACTAATATTTTAAACTCTTTGATAATCTCCAATATCTTATAATTTTCGATTATTTTCAAACCTTTGAGTAATCAGAGTAAAAATGAAGGATATAAAAATAACAAATAAATTGATGTTCAGATATTGAATTTTTTTGTGATATAAATTTTCAAAAACTTTGATTTTGATAGAGAAATTCTCAGTAAGAAATAAAGAAAAAGAGCAAAGAAATTTAGAAAAATTTTCAGAAATGAAAGATTGAAATTTAGGTATAATCGATGAAATTAGAAATTAAAAATTTCATAATGAGACGACGAAGATAGAAATAGAGAGTAACAAAAATTTAGAATTAATTTAATGAGGTAAGACTTAGGATACTTATATATAATATAATTATAATATTACAAGTATAAATATATATAATACATATACTAGTATAAGTATTTGGTATGAATATCGATTATTCAATTTTAATATGGTTCCAATACGATTGAGGTCGATTTTTGATATTAGTATCAACTAATTCTCAATATTACACCAAATCAATTCTCACTCTAATTTAGTTCAGATATTTTTAGATCCTTGATTTTTTTTTCAATTATTTTTTTATTTAAAAATTATAGGTCGGCTCGGAATATCCAAGTCTTGTATTAAACCCTACTATTAAATATAAATTTTTCATTTTAAATATTTATTTAAGATATTATTAGTATGAGATCCATAAAAGAGAGAGAGAGAGAGAGGGAAAAGTTATTAGCAAAGATTACAATAAATTAGTAACATATTTAGATATAAGTCATCAGCAATAGAATTGTAAATGGTAATTAACCATATTGAAAAACAAATTTCCATATAATTTCCCGCGTGAATTAATTAACAAAGAAAGAAAATAAATATTTGATGGAAGAAAAAAAAGTACTTCTTTGAATTTTGCAGTTAAACAAAACGGCGTCGTTTCCCAACCAGATACTAATCCCATCATTATCGACTGTTCTCCAGTTCCTCTTCAATTGCTTGTCGAAGCCACAATTCCGACTCTTGCATTAACTCAGGGCTCAATCTAAACATCAAAACACAAAATTCCATCTGATTAAGAGCTCCATCACCATCAAAATCACCTGCTTTAACCATACTTACAAGCTCATCATCTCTCAAATCTTGCAAACCCAGAAGAGCAGAGTTTCTCCTCAAGCTTTCTGCAGTGATAACTCCTTTATCTTTATCCATCAATAACTGAAACCCATTACACAGCTCCTTTACTAAACCTTCCCCACCGAGCTTCTTTGCCATTACAGGCAACAAGTCTTCAAAATATGCCATTAATATATATTTGGGTATTTTGTGTATATAAGAACAGAGAAAAGTAAATGTTAATTTATATAGAAGAAGAAGGTAGAGAGAGGATGTTCTAGGAAGGAGACAAAGGGGCAGTGTTGATAATCTCCCAGCAGATGACAGCATAGGAAGTTAGGAACATTGTTGAATTCGTTGTCGGCTTCGGCTATGATTCAATTACAATTTCGCAGAAGTCTTTCGAGGGTATTTCTGTCAGTTTGTATTGGTTAAGATCCGACTCTACCTCTGATTTCTTATGAGAATTGGTCAACTTGAGGGTATTCTCGTCACTTCGAATTATACTTCTTGGCCGGCTGGTCTGTTTCCTGGTATATTGCTTTCAATGGCAGGAAAGTTCTTAAAGTCAAGGTGTCTTTTATTTATTTATTTATTATTTTATTTATTTTCTTATTTTGAGCTAAAAAAATATTAATTTTTAAAATTAAAATTCATCCCTTGTTCGATAATGTCAAAATAAGCAAAATTGTTTAGCTAAGAACGTTGATTCTGATGTTTCTTTCATGACAAAATTTCATTTCCATAATATATATTATTATATGAATTTTCTAAACTCGTATAATACATTATATAAGTTTCTATCAGCCACATTTAAAAACTAATAATAATAGTAATACTGTAGGTTTTCTTGATGAGTGACCGAATTTACTTATGAAAGATGGAGAAATTAAAAGAATTTATGGGTTTCTATTTTGCAGAAGCAAATCATTACACAGAGTGATTGACCAATTGAGAATCACCAAATGGATTCACAATTTAAGTTTCTTTTCTTTTTTTATTTGCAAATAGATTACTAAGAGACGATATTTTTTATATTTTTTGTATTTATTTTTCATGTGGAAATTTCTACTATTACTTGAAGTTTTTTTTTACTTAAATTGTTGTTAGTTAAAAGTCCTACCAATAGAAAAAAAATGAAAGCTTAACTTATTAATACAATAGTTAAAGTTATTCCCGCCAAAAACTTTTAGCTTGTCGCTCATTAATTGTTGTAGTATCTGTTGGGCATAGAAATTTTAATAATAAAATAATAAATAATATAATTTTATAATAATTAGTATATGAAGGAAAAAAATTAATAATGATATGAAAAAATAATAACTCTAAATATGTTTAATGGAAAAATAAGTATTAATATTAAAAATAAAAAAAAATATTTTTTCTTCAAGTTGTTAATGATAATTTGTAATAAATTACATTAGATTATTGAAAAAATTAAACTAAATTTTTTTTGTTTGAGATGATTATAGATATTTTTTTTAAATTTAACCAATTTAGTAATAATTATTATATGAAGGGAAAAAAATTAGCAATATTATGAAAATATGAATTTTTTAAAAAGATTGTTAGTTGAAATTACTTAGGACAAATTATAATTTGAAATAATAATGTAAAATATTTTTTTAATTTAAAAAGTAG
>CANXYC010008666.1:0-16057 GCA_948193065.1 Aleurites moluccanus | reverse complement strand
AAAATGCTGAAGCTGTTTTTGAATATAAAATTAGTTAGTGGAGGTTTGATGATCAATCAAGTGCAAGCAATCTCACCAAGCTCATATGAGCCCTATGCATACAGCCTTAGGATGGGGAGTGTACCAATACTTAATTCCATTAGAGCATAATGCTGAAATTACAACTAACTCCCTCCTCTTCCAATCTTCACTTCAAACACATCCTAAAAATCCCAAATAAATCCCTCCTACCAAATTATTATTATTATTATGTCCAATTATTCAAGAAACCCTAATTTCCTATTTTATTTAATTTCTCTATTATTATATTTATTTTATTTGCATCCACAACTATTAATTTCTCATTTTAATTAATTACAAATCAAGCACACATAAAAAAAAATCAATTAAACTCTAACTATTTCTACGAAAATTCCCAAAAGTCCTAAACCATATTAAGCTCGGTTAGGCTTGGTGTTACAAGTGTTCCCATCACCGCCGTTTTTTGAAAAAGTATCAAGTTCGCTTTCTAATTGTGTCTCTAAAATTATTTCCCACCATTTCAAGACTAATGAACCACAAACTAAGAATTAATTCATGCATGTGATTTATAACTTTCTAGGGTATTACATTCTACCCTCCTACAAATAAATTTATCCTCGAATTTAAATAAAACATACCTCAGTGCTGGAACAGGAATGGATATTTGCTCCTTATCTCTTGCTCACTCTCCCAAATACACTCCTCCATGGACTGATTCCTCCAAAGCACTTTGACCATCGGGATCTCCTTATTCTGAGGTTGTCTAACTTGTCGATCAATGATCTCCACTGGAATCTCCTCATAAGACAGATTATCACTGAGATGCACATCCTGAACCTCCAATATGTGTGATAGATCAGACACATACTTCCGCAGCATAGATATATGAAAAATTGGATGTATTTGGCTAATACTGGGTGGAAGAGCCAATTTATAGGTCACATTACCAATATTCTCGAGTATCTCAAATGGGCCTATAAACCTTGGTGATAGTATACCCCTTTTCCCAAATCTCATAACACACCTCATCGATGAGACCTTAAGGAAAACATGATCACCAACTGCAAAATGTACATCCTTCCTCTTTAGATCAGCATAATTATTCTGCCTACTGAAGGCAGTCCTCATCTGATCTCTGATTATAGGAACCTTTTCCAAAGTCTCTCTGATCAACTCTGTCCCCTCTAGCTGCTTCTCTCCCAGCTCCACCCAACACACTAGAGATCTACACTTCCTACCATATAGTGCTTCAAATGGAGCCATACCAATAGAAGAGTGAAAACTGTTGTTATAAGAGAACTTTATCAATGACAGATAATAATCTTAGTTACCTTTAAAATCTATAACACACAATCTCAACATATCCTCCAAAGTCTGGATCGTCCTCTCCGACTGCCTATCAGTTTGCGGATGGAAAGCAGTATTGAACCATAATTGTGTACCCATAACCTCCTGAAACTTTTGCCAAAATCAAGATGTGAAATGTGTACCCCTGTCTGATATAATCATCAAAGGAACTCCATGAAGCCGTACAATCTTATCCACATACAACTGTGCGTACTAAGCTGCTGTGTAGTTGGTCTTAACCTCTAGAAAATGAGTAGACTTCATAAAAAAATCAACAATCACCCATATAGAATCATAACCCCTTGAAGTCCTCGGCAGACCAACTATAAAGTCCATAGCCACCTGTTCCCATTTCCACTCTGGCAACTCTATCTCCTGAAGTAGCCCTAAAGGCATTTGATGCTCGAACTTAACCAGTTGACAGGCTAAGCATATAGACACAAACTGAGCTATATCTCTCTTCATCCTTGGCCACCAATAAAATCTCCTAGATTGTGGTACATCTTGATAATCCCTGGATGTACACTGTATGCTGAGTAGTGAGCCTCTCTCATAATCCGATCCCGTAGCCCATCAAAGTCTGGTACACAAATACACTTCCCATATCTCAATACCCCATCCTCTACTGTGAACTTTGTCATCTTCCCACTCTGTACCTTTCCCTTGAGCTTTAATAGATAAGGATCCTTATCTTGAGCCACTTTAATATCATCAATCAACAGTGACTTCACTCGAAATTGGGCTATCAGAGACTGGTTCTGATCCTGGGATCCCAACTCCAACTCTACTCCTAAATCTGCGAATTCCCTCATCTCTCTGATCAATGGCCTCCTGCCAATCACAATATGAGCTAGACCGCCCATTGATTTCCTGCTCAAAGCATCAACCATTATATTGGCCTTCCCTGGGTGATAAAGAATCTCATAGTCATAATCCTTAAGAAGCTCTACCCATCTATGTTGCTTAAGATTCAGATCCTTCTGCTAAAATATATACTGTAGACTCTTATGATCGGTATATATCTCACATTTCGATCCATATAAATAATGTCTCCAAATCTTCAAGGCAAATATCACAGCTGCCATCTCTAGATCATGTGTTAGATAATTTGCTTAATGCTTCTTTAACTAACGAGAAGCATAAGCAATTACCCTACCCATCTGCATCAATACAGACCCCAGATCAATCCGTAAAGCATCATAATACACTGTGAATTTCTCCCCTTCTACTGGCAATGTCAACAACAGAGCACTGGTAAGGCAATACTTCAAAGTTTGGGAGCTGCGGTCACACTCATCTGTCCAGACATACCGCTCCTGTTTCCTCATCAGGCTAGTCAAAGGAGCTGCAATCTGGGAGAAATCCTTCACAAACCTCCTATAATATCCAACCATACCCAGAAAACTATGAACCTCTGAAACATTAGTAGGCTGGGGCCAATTAGCAACCGCTTCAATCTTTTGAGGATCTACCTTAATCCCATCCTTGCATATCATATGCCCAAGGAAACACACTTTGGTTAGCCAGAACTGACATTTAGATAGCTTGCATATAGCTGATGCTCCCGAAGTGTCTGCAAGACAATCCTCAAATGCTCTATATTCTCCTCTTAACTCCTAGAATAAATAAGTATGTCATCAATGAATACGATGACAAACATATCCAAATATGACCTAAACACCTTATTCATCAAATCCATGAAAGCCGCCGGTGCATTGGTCAACCCGAATGGTAACATAAAAAACTCATAATGTCCATAGCAGGTTCTGAAAGCAGTCTTGGGTATATCACCCTTCCTGATCTTCAATTGGTGATACCCAGACCTCAAATCAATCTTAGAAAAATGGTTGGCACCCTGCAGCTGATTAAATAAGCCATCTATCTAAGGCAACGTATACTTATTCTTCACTGTGACTTTGTTCTGCTATCTGTAGTCTATACACATCCTCAATGAGCAATCTTTCTTCCTTACAAATAGTACCGGTGCACCCCAAGGAGAAATGCTCGGTCTGATAAACCCTCTATCCAATAGCTCCTATAATTATATATTCAATTCCTTCAGTTCAGCTGGAGCCATTCTGTATGGTGGAATAGATATAGGGTCTGTGCCAGCATACACATTTATCTCAAACTCAATCTCCCTATCAGGGGGCAATCCTGGCAACTCATCAGGAAATACATCAGGAAACTCCTGAACTACCGGTATTTGATCCAACTGTATAGAAGACTTCTATACATCTACCACATGTGCCAAATAGCCTGAATAGCCTTTCCCAATCATCCTCCTAGCCTGGATAGCAGAAATCAGGTTAACCCGAAACTCCCGAATATCACCCTGAAACTCAAACTCTGGCTGCCCCTCAGGCTGAACTCTAACTCTCTTCTGATAATAGTCTATAACTACCCGGTGCCTTGTTAACAAATCCATACCCAAGATAACATCTAACTCTAGTACATGCAACTCAACCAAATCATCACGCAAGATGTTATCATCAATCTCAATAACAGAGTCAGGGTAGTAATAATCAACATCTACCTATCACCCATAGGAGAAGCAATCATCAATGGCACATCTAATAATCTCCTTTTCTTATTCAATTTAGGTGCAAAATGTGGTGACACAAAAGAGTGAGTAGCACCCGAATCGAATAAGGCATCTGCAATCTCATTATGAATCAAAATGGTACCTGTAACCACATTATTGGATCTCTAGGCCTCCCGGGTGTTGACAGCAAACACTCTTCACTGACCCCTACAAGCTGGAACCTGACTACCACTGGGAGCCTGTCCTCCTTTGCCTTTACCTCTAGCTGTAGCCTCTTTACCCAGATTCTGACTCGCTTACACCCCTGGCTGAGAAACCGTGATGGATGGTTGTTGATCAGCCCTCAACGGACAACTGTTAGCATAATGACCCTGCTGGCCACACCTCAAACAAGCACCAGTTCGTCTCCAACAGTCCCCTCCATGTCTCCGACCATAAAACCAGCAAGTAGGAATACTGGGTGCCTGTGTAACTAGCCTCGAAGAACCCTGAGAGAAAGCAGGTGCTGACTGAACTACTGGCGGTCCCCTACTCTTTAGTCTCCTCCTCTGACTACTAGTTGTAGATCTCTGCTAGAATCGAGGTACTGGCTCTACCTGTCTAGGATGGGAACTGCTCTCCCCCCTCCTAATCTGTGATCCTGGACCCCCTTTCCTCTTCTGGTCCCTCTTTGCCCTCTCAGTCTTGTATTTCTCCTCCATCTGTGTAGCCTTGTCAATTACTGTAGTCAAGGAAGAAAACTCAGTAGCCAACAATGCATTATGGAGCGCAGCATAAAGACCCCTCCGAAACCTACTAATCAAATGAGCCTTTGTAGGTACAATGTGAGTAGCATATCTACTCAGCCTGACAAACTCCTCCACATACTCCTCCACAGATCTGTCCCCATGCTCAAGTTGCTCAAATCTAACCAAGTTGCGGGTCTTCACCCCTTCTGTAATGAACTCATCAATAAGTCCCTGTCTAAACTCTGTCTATATAGGTGGGTGCTCACCATAAAGCCTGGGCTCTATCCTCCTCGAAAACTAGGTCCAAGCCTTACCTTTAAGTAACAGCCCAACCAACTCCACAACTCTCAACTCAGAACAAGGTAGTCTCCTCACTACCTTCTCTACCTCCTTCAAGAAATCTACAGGATCAGTACCTTTGTCTGCTCTAAACTCAGGTAAGTTTAGCTTCAGAAAGCTAAACATCGATACACCACCCTCTTCTATCACTCCTCGGCCTCCCTATATAGATGGCTCCCTCTGAGCCCCCACTGGCTGCACAGGAGCCGATGCCACTGGAACTACCTTTGGTACCACAAGTGGAAGCACTACTGCTGGAGCGGGTGGTGGCTGTACCTGTTGTCTCTTTCTTCTCATCTCAAGCATCTCTCTTCGTAACTCTAACAAACCCCGCATCATCTCAACTCTCCGGGGGTCATCATCCCTCTCAGAATCCTTTGAAGTCCATCGGGATCGAGACGAACTCTCTGATATAGTAATCTCCCTCACTAGTGACTCATTAGAGGCTACCTCTGCCTCCCTGGTATCTTTATCCCTATCGTTGAACTTCTTTATAATCTGTCGGGAAAAACAAAAATGGTCTCAAAATATGACAGAATCGCAGAATAATAACATATAACAGATGATAACAACAAAAGATGTCAAAGGAAATCCTATGCTCCATGGTATACATAATTCTACTCCATTATGTACTTAATCACTATTCCTCTATAATTCAGGTACTATTCATCTGTAACCTAGATTCATAGTCTATAAACCTAGAGCTCTGATACAACCTCTGTCACGACCCGGTTTCCTGGACCACGACGGTCCTAGGGCATGGGAGATGCCAATGGCGACCGGCATCCGTATAACCCAGTATCACATGCACAATCTATAAACCACAATAAATTATCCATTTTAATTAGTTACTATTCAATCTATTATTTTGTCAAATATTCTAGAATTTACAGCAAATGGCTATATCAAATCATATATCATATCACATGCTCATCATATAACTCATAATAACATCATCAAATTATATATACATGTTCATCTCCTAGCTAACCCATACAAACCCCATGGAGCAGCTCGATAATGAACACCAAAATAATAATATAAAAATATCAGAAAATATATATCTGATAACTACAGATATCCCGGGATGACAGATGATAGGAATCTGTACTCTACTCCTCTCCTGAAATGGTTAAACAATGAAAAAGTGAGTATAGATGATACTCAGTGTATCTACATGCATCATTAATAAAACGGTAGGTAACAATGAAGCAATAATATCAATAAGTCGAATAATAGTAAACAAAATTCGTAATGGGTTACAGTATAGTCAGAGAATAAAGCACAGGCTCGATATCATATGGGAAGACAGATAAAGGGATGGACTGCATGAAAAGAAATCATACAATCTCCAATAATCCGTATGGACCATGTAGGTCTCCAGTAACATATCTGTATCAGTAAGCGTAAGGCTAATCAGGCCCTATGGCTAGGACCATAGCTCCTCCTAGCCAGGGCATCAGTAATACAATGTGCACATCGCCGATAGTATTTCCCCACTACCCTATCGGATTGGTAGCTCTGTCAAGCCACATAAGGTTCAATATAACAGGGGATACCATTATGCAACAATGGCATCCATCGATCAATCAGTCCAATATCGGTCAATTCAATTATCAATAAGAACAATGACAATGCTATAGATAACATACAATCAATGATAAATGGTTTGGTAATTAAGAAAGACATGAAACAAAAGTTGGTTCGGTGGAGGAAAATGGTACGTCAATTGGCATGCCAACGTCGCTGGCGACAATGGAATTCAAATGGTAGGCCTATGGAATACAAAACAATAGACCAAAGGCAAATAAACTAGGCATTTCATCAAACACATGGTGGGCATACAAAATTGACTGAATAAATTAGATTTATCTTGGATGGCTGAAGTCAGTTTGATCTAGAATGGGTTAGTCTTGTTAGATCGGTTGAAGTCATCTAGGAAAGACCATAGTTAGATTTGGCCTAGAGTTTCATTGGTCTTGTCAAGTTGGCTAAGGTCAACTATGGTAAGGCTATGGTCAGGTTTGTCTTTGAGTTCGATTGATCCTGTCAAATTGGCTAAGATTAGCTAGGCTATGGTGGGATTTCGTTTGGAGTTCGATTAGTCCTGTTAAATCAGTTCAGGTCTGCTAGGTAAGGCTATAGTCAGATTTGACCTGGAGTTGGTCGGTCATATGGGATATGGCTTTTCTATTGCTGATGTCATTTTGGGATGTGACCTTTCACAGCTTGGACAATTATCATAGGATTGAGGGGATTTGGTCAGTTAGCCCGGTTATTATCCAGGTAAGAAAATAATTCTCCCTTCAGATGAGTTTTTCTACTTTTTAGTTTGTTCTGCTTCTTCTATTTTTATGTTTGTCTGGCTGTCTATTTGTCTATCTTTTTGTTTTTTGATTTCCTTTATGTTTGGGATCTAATATCATCTTTTCAAAATTGTCTATTTGTTTGGACTAATTTTTGATCAAGCAGCCCTTTTGGGTTTTAACTCGGCGATTTTTTTTTTCTTTTTGCTCTAATTTTTACCAAGCTGCTCTTTCGAATTTTCAACTTAGTGAGCTCTTCTTCACTTTTTTTTTTTAATTCTAATTTTCCTTCTCTGCTTGGAATCATACCTTCTCGGGTTTGGCTCAAGAAGACAGTTTGGCATACTAAAAAGATAAAGAGGGTTTCTCTAACTCGTGAGCTAGAGAATGACTGGGACACTGAAAAAGGCTCTAGACTTATGGTTGGGATTGAGATAAAGGCATTTGCGACTGTTGAGGATAGTGCAACTGGGACAGTTGTGTCTATGCCCTGAAGGATAATGATGACTCGGATGAGACTATGAGAGCTTATCTGTTTTAGCTTCAAGTTTACTCTCTTTTGTTTGCCTTTGACTTATGAACTTGTATTTTAGGGTCTCTTTCATATGACTTTTGACTTGGATGCACTTTCCCAGTCATGTATTTCTATAAGACTGGATGACGAGACATGATACTTTAGATGAGATAGGATTTATGAAACTGTTATTCAAACCTGCCATGAATTCTAATAAGTCATGGTATTTTGAATGCTTTTACCACCAAAGATGATTATGGTGAATGACATACGATTTGCTATGACATATTTTCCTTGCCTTTTCTTCTATCTATTTTTCTTTTCTTTTCTTTTTTCTTTCTTTTTTATTTTCTTTTCTGCTCTAACTTTTGACCAAGCCACGCTTGCGGATTTTAGACTTGACAAGCTGCTCTAACTTTTGCCTAAGTTGCTCTTTCGAGTTTTTAACTTAGCGAGCTAGCCTTAATTATTGCCTAAGCCACCCTTCTGGGTTTTCAACTTAGTGGGCTGGCAAAGAAGCATATAACCATTTGAGAATTTGGCACATAATGATTATTTTATTATGATTTAGATTGTACCCAAAGAGGGCTACTTACATAACTCCACTTTTGTTCTTTTTCTTTTTAATTTTTGAGAATTAGGTCCTTGTAGTTATTATTTGTACAATGCATGATGATATTACAAGTAGATAAAATTCTTCAGTTGATCCATATTACAAGGGTCGAAAAAATTCATTGTCGTCCAGATCCATGAGTATGGAACCTCCACTAGATAGTATGTGTGCGTCGGCCCAATTCAGTCTAAACTTGACTCTTGGGTCATGAATAGGTGCTATGATTTTCTTCAGCATTGAATTGCCTTCTTCTAACCCTCTGTCTGTGATTTTTTTGTCGATACCCCTGAATATGGTATAAGGCATCCATTATTTTCTCATCGAAGGCATTCAACTGATCATGGTAACACTTGATTAATTCTGCATCAATCAAGTTGGCTCTCCCTTATGACCTTTATGGATAGGACTTGCATCTCGATGGGAAGTATCACTTCCATCCCATATATTAGGAAGCAGGTAGTTGCCCCTATCGATGTACGGATGGAAGTTCAATAACCCCTTAAAGCAAATGGTAAATACACGTGCCAACTTATGTTACTTGTGATCATTTTTTGCATAATTGTTTTAATAGTTTTGTTGGTTGCTTTCAATGCATCGTTAGTCAGAAGACGGTAAGGAGAAGATCGATAGTGTTAGATCTTTTCTCTTTTTAGCAGGCTCACTACTTCTTTTTGAAAGTGTGACCCTCTTTACCTCTATGAATGTTGAGCTTCATTTTATATTACATACCTCAGATGGACATTATTCCAAATCCTTTTGTAGAGTACACCCTATTTAGTTATAACAACCATTTTTTCTTTTTTAGGAGGGTTGACTTGTATATGGTTATAGCCCAATGCAAGTCAATAAAAGAGACTACTTCAGATCCTGTCATGCGGTCAAACAGTAAATTGATATGGGGTAAAAGAAAGTCATAATTGGGACAAGCTTTGTTTAGATCCTTGTAGTTCACATATACTCCCATCTTTCCATCCCTCTTGGGGACCAATACTATACTGGCCAACCATGGTATGTAACAGGTTTGATAAATTCATTGTCTAAAAGCTTTTCTACTTCCTCTTTGACCTCCAAAGACCATCCACTTTAAATCTCCTTAGTTTTTGCTTGACAGGCTTCATATGCTCATAAGTTGGAATTTTGTGAACTGTTATGCTTGAATCAACCCCCGTCATGTCTTTGGGCTCCCATGAATTCTTCAATTACCATGCACAAAGCTGTTTTATAAAGGTATGATGATGCAATGATTGTGATTTTTTGATTTACCTTCTATGACAAGGTTAGTTGATTCTCTTCTTCTTCTTTTTCACTTCTTTTTTCTGATGTCTAATTTAGATTGCTTTTATGAAAACACAAGCATTTAACATAAAAGATCAAATTCTTCATTACGGATAAAGATTCCATCATCACTTGTTACAAATTAGAAGAGTTTATTATAGACTCAAAAGATGAACAGGACATAGCTGACTCTAATTCTGACTTTGACTTTGACTCAGGTTCGGATTCTAACTCGGACTTTGACTCTACTAGGAGTTTGGATTAGGAAGGAGACTTGACATTAGGTTAGGATTATTCTTAGAACACCAATTGTCTGGTTGAACCAAAGACAGTCGAATGAGCTTTATAGAGTTTGTTTCTACTTTACTTCCTATCATGGAGACTTGCTCAAAGAGAGTAGTCTTCCATGTATTTTTCCCAGTTTTGATCCAACCTGCTCGCAACCCTCTAATATGAGCCTGTATTTTTGGATCTGCAAGATTTAAGAATAGTCCGAAGATTAATGGGGATGCTAGATTTTGGCTTGGGGGGAGAATGATGTCTCCATTATTAATGAGATCTTGGACTTTGTGACTTAAGCTTTTGCATACATCTGCTCTGTGTTCAACTTTCTGATTGTATTTAAAATGTTTATTAGTATTGTAGTCTTTGGGTAGAGGGTTATGAGGTGCTTTTGGTTCTAATGGTGTGATCGACTTGGATGCTACGGTTTTCTTGAAGACTAGGCTTAAAGGAATACCCAAATCGCTGAATTTTCTTCATTCCAACTTCAAAGGTTATTGTTAACAATGGTTGCTACCTCCTTGCTCTTTTGTTCAGAAGAGGAGGCAGCAGTGGAAGTAGAGGCATTATTATTCTTATGCCTTTTCTCTAGTATATGGTTTTGCTCTAGCGTAGTGGTGTTGCGCTTCCAAGATTTCCTTATGGGTACAAGGATGGGATTTTTCTTGCCTTGAAAAAGATTCGAGGACATAGAAGGATTAGTATTTGTGCTTGGTTGTGGGATAGTGCTGGTAAGATCAACATTGGGTGTGGTACTTAGGCCACTTGATTTTAACTTAATCTGATCTATGGATTCCTTTATGTTATCCAAGGATTTGGTCAAGTAGCCATGATATTATGGAAAAGGGTATGTGTAATACCCTAGAAATTCCTAACTCACATGCATGATTTAGTTCTCAGTATGTGGTTCATAAGTCTTGAAATGATGAGAAAAAATTTTAGAGATACAGTTAGAAAGTGAACTAATTACTTTTCCGAAAAGCAGCGGTGTCGGGAATACTGCCGAGAAATTAACAGTCCGGTCAACAGAAGAATTTCTGAAGTTGACCAGGGGTAAAAGATCACCATAATGCATGTGTAATTTTGGTAAAAAGAAAGAAGTGAAAAATATTTAGGAACACTGAAAAAGTAACCAATGGCAAAATCGTAAATAAAAAGAATTTTAAGGTGAATAGTGGAAATTGGTCCGTCGGAGTTACAGAATGACTCTGAAATTATTTTTATAAATAAGTATAAATTAAAATAAGCTTATTGACTCCCTACTTTGAAATCCAAATTCTGACAGAATAAATTACAGAAGAAGTTGGGGTCAAAACCTAAATACTTGGAAACTTAAGGACCAAAGTATAATTTGCCATATGATTTTAGTATAAAAGCCATACTTAGAAATTTTTGGCTCATCTTCTTCCTTCTTCTCTTCCTTGGCCGAAACCACCACCTCCCATTTCCCTTCCATTTCCCTTCCATTTCTTCTTCATTTTACATCAAAATTCTTAGAAAAATTTATAGAAAAATTGAGTTCTAACCTAATTCTTCCATTTGCCACCATTAGATTGCTTGGAAGAACAAAGGGATTCAAGGAATTTCTCTTCAAAGAATCCGGCCATTTCTTCATCTTGAGGTAAAGAAGTTGTTTGTTCAATTTAATGGTTTAGTTAGGTGATATTTAGGTTGAATTTGATGGGTTTTAGGTTAGATTGCATTAATTGATGCAAATTGATGAAAATGCCTAATTTCCCCTAACCTAGTGAAGTTGTATGAATCAGCTTAATGATTTAGTGTTAGTTTATGTTAATTGATGTTAGAATATAGTAATTGGTGGTTAATAGACAAATAATTAGTGATTAATTTGATGTAGAATACAAGTTGTGACAAAGTTGTTCTATTTGGCTCCATTGATGAATTGTGGTGGAATTCAAGTTTCTAAAGCAATTTGAAAGCTTAAGTGAGTCTTATATGCATCAAATAACATGCCTAACATCTTATATTGATTATTGGAATTCATATGAAAACATCATGTTTTGGCCGAACCTATGTTACTATTCACATGCCTTGATTTTTGCTTTATTTTGTCTTGAATTCCCTAGCCATTTTGATCCATTGATGTTGTTTAATCTTGTTTCTTTGATACCTATTGTATTATTGCAAATGTGGTTTGTTGTTGATTCAAATGGGCAAGTCAAATTTGCACCATAACCTAACCAATTGGCTTGCCATTGTATGCCCACCAAGTGTTTATGAAATTGCCTAGTTCATTTTGTCTTTGGCCTATTGTTTGCATTCCATAGGCCTACCATTTGAATGCCATTGTCGCCAGCGACATTGGCATGCCAATTGTCCTACCATTTTCCTTTGCCTAGTCAAGTTTTCTTCCATGTCTTTGTTGATTATCAAACTAATTGCCTTTTATTATATATTATCTATAGCAATGTGTGAGGCCTCGCCCGAGCGCCACCGTTCGGGCCCGCTCTTTTCGAGAGAAAAATAGAGCATTGGGGCATCGGAGTGCTCATATAGGGCAATTTCTCATGGAGGAGACGAGCTTAGCGCCTTTTATTTGAAAACGATTTTGATGTTTTGAAGTCACCACCTTAAGTTATTTTTGTTGGGAAAATTTAAGGTAAAAAATCCATTTTGACTCCAATTTTATCCCAAAGGAAAAAACGCACTAGTCCTTGAAACCAAAGAAGGCTCGGGGACTAGGTTTTCGGTTAAACTTGGCTTTCAATTTTAACCTTGATTTAAAATGATTTTCATGAACAATTAAAGAATGACATATAAAATGCATGAGCAAATAAATGCATGAACAATTGAAATAGAATCGAATAAAGCAATTAAAGAGAACGATAAAAGTAAAATATTACATCTCAAAACCTCAAAAATAGGGGATATCAACTTTAGCCCTATGGGTTCTAGGTTGATCATACATTCCCCAAACAGTATATTTAACAAATAAAGCTAAGCAAATAATTAAAAGAAAAGAGATGGTTTTTGTCGTTTTTTGGATTTGAAGCTTTCATGTAGCTTGCCTGTGTATCCCGTCGAATGGGAATCAAAACCCACGCAGTTCTTCCTTCTCATGAAGGAGGGTTGATTTTATGCCCAATTTATCATGTTTTGATTCTTTATTTTAATGCTTTACCAAAATAAAGAAGATGAGTTAGAAAACGTACCTTTGCCCTAGATTCTAGGGATGCTGGCGGACGGAGTGCTCTTCTGGAGCGGAGTTCCACCTTGGATTGGATGGCACCTCGAGGTGATGAGTCAGGATGCCTTCTTAGCTCTTAAGAAAGCGAATCGGTGGAGGGACCTTGCTTCGAGGAAAGATTCAACTGAGAGGCTCAATACGTCCCTAATAGCAACTCTTTAAATCGAAAGAGAGCCAAAGAAGAGGAAAATATCTCTTGGAGCAGAAAAAAGATGAAATCTAGTGACAAAAATGATTTCTTGTCTATTTTCCTTGCTTTTTGCCAGCCTGAGCGTGTTTCTGTCTGTTGTTCCTTCGTTGTTGTTGTTTGAAAGGTGGGGGGAGGCTCTCTACTTATAATAGGAGCTTCGGGTCGAATCCCATCAATTTTCGATGTGGAATTCGAAAAAAATCGGATGCAGATCATCGCTGCCGCTGTCAAGAGAAAGCATGGTCGCTAAAAGGGGGTGGCGGCGCTGCCACAGTGCCTTGGCAGCACAGGTCCTAAAGGAGGGCTACAGCTACGGCAAGGAGCCACGCTGTCGCCCTTGGGCTTGGCGGTTGTCACCGCCACCCCCCTCTGGCGGCAATGCCAAGCCTGGAGGGCGACATCTATGGTCCAACTTCGTTCTGAGGCCTTTTCGAGTCTGTTCAAGCACGGGTTTGGTTCCGGAGAATGTCGTTCGGGTTGGTGCGAGTTCGAGGGTGTAAAAAATGAGTGTTCACAGCTGCCCCCCATCATGGCTGTCTATTCTAGATGATAGGAGTGATGTAGGTGAACTGGGTCATTCCTGTCTGTTTGGAACAAAATGAGGTGTTCCGACTGCGTCTTATAGGGCCTGGAGGTACACAAGTAAGATCTGTCAAGCTCCTCTAGTATTTTCTTGTCTCTGTCATGTTTTGAATTATAGATGCTCCTGATGTCTGATCTGGGTGAATGATATCTCTATGGGTAGGGAAAAATCCTACGGATCTAACAAAATTGACAACGTCTGATTTCGACTTGAATTGCTCTAGAAATACAAGTTTCCTTGTTTTTGGCCAAGTTGAGGACATAACGGTCATTTCTGAGATTCTAAAAATCTATAAATAGGGGCGTGAGGTTCCTCATTTTCTTCACTCCTCCATTTTTTTCATTTTCTCTCTCTCTCTCTAGATTCTTTCTCTAAGGCTTCTCCTCTCTCCCTCTTGATGGCTTCAGCTTCTGGAAGTAGCAATCGGGGAGCTATGAGGCCCCACGGGATAATCCTGACTCTGAGAATTTGCTGCAGGAGCCCGAGCAACACATTTCTTGGGACGGCAGAATCGAGGTACCTTATCCTTCATTTATTTATTTTGGAATTTACTATTTATTTTTATTCATTCATTTTTTTTTATTTTTTTAGAATACCATGCTCAGGAATAGGGGGGCTAGATCAAATTTAGCCTACCTTGCTGATGCTTTATCTGAGGAGACTCCGATAAGACCTTTGCTAGAGCCCACTGGTTTTGTGTCCTTTCTGAAGGTCAAAACCAATCCTGAGAGCCATGTGGCTTTGATCAAAGCTCTGGCTGAGCAATGGTGGGACACTACCAACACCTTTCACTTTCCTTATGAGGAACTGACGGTTACCCCACTGGACTTGTCGATGCTGACCGACTTACACTTCGGAACCCGTCACCTGGGTCTCTATTCTGACTGGAGAGCCGCTTTTACCCCCGAGGATATGGTTCAGCTTATAGGCCAGGATCCCCCTCGGAACCGCATATCAGTTCTTCGCACTTGGCTTCAGGCCCGGCTAAGAGAGATGGAGCCGTTTATCGGGATGATATATGATGCTGAGGTAGTTGCTAGGCTGATGATGCTGATCCTAGCTGGATGCATATTTGGTCATACTCGTTGTGATACCGTCAACCTGAACATTCTGCCCAGCTTGATGGATATGACTATCTTGGGGGAATATGATTGGGCGAGCGCTATTCTGAGCACTATGTATCGGGAGATGTGTGACCTGTCCCGAGGAGCTTTTTATTCCTATGGAGGGACTCACTTCATATGGGAGGTATGTTTTCCGCATCTTCTGCTTTTGAATTTGATTTGGGAGGTACTCTCTGCACCTGTTCTGACTTTTGCTTTCTGACTTTCTGTTTATCATGCTTGAGCCAGGTGTGGGCCTATGAATACTTTCAAATGCTTGCCTCCATTTTGAGCAGCCCCAGGCTGGATGTTTTTCCAGCTGGTGTCCGGTGGAACAAGGAATATTGGTCTAGCCCCAGTGTGCGCGAATTCGGGACCATACGGGCTTTCTTCGGCAGCCTTAATGCTTTTCAGGTACTTTACTGACTTTTCATCATCACTATTCCATTGTTTTGTTTATAACAAATCTTTGCGCAGGTTGTGACGAAACCCTATGTTGACCGTATGCCGCTGATGCCAGTGGAACTCGACCCAAGTGTTATGTTGGCTTGTTCCCATTTGTTGCTTCGTTCACCATATCACAAGTTATATTATCTGGGAGAAAGGGTCCGAGTTTAGATTGTTGGTAGGTGGGTAGTTCAGGTTCACCCTCCGATTAACATAAAATGGGATATGGACATGCAGGTTCCTGATGAGGCTTACTTTGGGCTCCCGATCCATCTGTATGTGGTACCCAGGGATGACTACGCAACATTTTGTCATACCCGTTTAGTGGGTCTTGTCGGCGACCCCTACAGGTGGTCTGAGCGTGCATCTAGTGTTGCTGGTCCTTCTTTCGACAGACCAAGTCATGGTCGTAGTGTGGGTGCATCGAGAGACCCTTCTTAGCTGGTCCCAGTGTTACCCCTGAGATAAGAAATGATCCTGACCGGGTCATCTTGGGGCCCAACCACATGCTTCACAAGGATATCTTGTACATCAATGCTCGTGGAGAGACGCAGAG
>CANXYC010008627.1:0-11988 GCA_948193065.1 Aleurites moluccanus | reverse complement strand
AATTTAGGCATTTCTATCAAAATACATCAATTGATGTAATCTAACCTAAAACCCATTCAATTCAACATTAAAATCATCTAACTAAACCATAAAATTGAACAAACAAATTCCTTACCTTGATGGAGTGTTCCACCCGAAATGGTGATGAAGAAATTCCTTGAATTTCTTTGTTCTTCCAAGCAAAATAATGGTAGCAAATGAAAGAACTAAGTTGATTTGTTAGTTTTCTATGAATTTTCCTTAAGAAACTTGGTGAAATTTGAAGAAAATTAGAGGAAGAAGATGGAGGAAGGTTTCGGCCATAAGAAGGAAAGAAGAAGAAGATGAAATATTATTCTAAGTGTTGGTATATATACAAAAATCAATTGGCAAATTATATTTTAGTCCTTAAGTTTTCAAGTAATTAGGTTTTGACCCCAACTTATTCTGTAATTTATTCTGTCAATTCTGGTAGGATTTAGATTCCAATGTGGGGATTCAAAAGGCTTATTTTAATTTATCCTTATTTATAAAAATAGTTTCAGAGTCATTCTGAAACTCAGACATGTTCATTTTCATTATTCACCTTAAAGTTCCATTTATTTACAATTTTGCCATTGGTTACTTTTTCAGTGTTCCTAAATGTTTTTCACTTCTTTCTTTTTACCAAAATTACACATGCATTAAGGTGATCTTTTACCCCCTGATTAGATTCAGAAATTCTTCTGTTGACCGGATTGCTAATTTCTCGGCAGTGTTCCCAACACCGCCGCTTCCCGGAAAAGTAACTAGTTCGCTTTCTAACTGTATCTCAAAAATTATTTCCCATCATTTCAATGCCTTTAAACCACATACTGAGATTTAAATCATGCATATATGTTAAGACTTCCCAGGGTATTATACATATGCAATTTATCATAACTTATATACAACTAACTATACCTCAAATGTACCTATTTAACTCTAAGAGTTTACACATGACTTCTCAAAGGAAATAATTATATTGAAGTCTTGTAATCCTAAGTTCGGAGAAGAAGGTGACTTGGGAATTAGCTACTACTATACGCTCCTGAAAAATGATAAACAACCACATAATAAGTATAAAATACTCAGTGAGAAATAGATACACTACCATCCTTATGAAACTGGGTAAGCAAGCTAGCTCACAATGATGATTTACAATTCGTTAAACAATGAATAAGGTAACAATGAAGTAAAGAGTTCAATCAAAGAATAGGTTATCACTACACTCATGATAATTACTGAATAGGTTATCACTATACTCATGGTCATTACTGAATAGGTTATCACTACACTCAGGATCATTACCATGCAATAAGGTGCATGACATAAATAATGGGCCACTAATTAATGTAAAGTAGAGGCTACATATCTCGATAGCATATTTTTTCACTCATTGTGTACAATGCCGATGATTTTCCCCTACCTCATCGAATAAAGTAGTTTTGTCTATTGCATCACTTATGACTCATGTTGGTCACTTATATAATAATCAAGTCAATTGAACAATGAATAATTCCATTTTTTAAGTTCGGTCAACATAGAACAATTCAAGATTCAATTCAATAGTTCAATGAAATTTAATACATATACAGTTTGTTCAATATAGTTTAAATATCACATCAAAGAATCAATTCTATGATCAATGACAATGGAGGTTCAATCAATCAATATTCACTTAAGGCAAGGGCATTTCAAATAAACATTTAGGATACAAATACAAGTATAATAGTGTATCCATTACTCTCCTCACTTAATTCTAGTCAAAATATCACTTTGTTCCCTTCACTTAGAATCCATATCCTCATCATCACTCACATCATCTTCTCTTGAAGCTACACATCCATTGAGTACACATCAAAACTCATTCTATATGAAATTACACTAAATCTAACTTTAGTTCTATTAATTCTCTTCAATCCTTAACTTAGAGTTTTACTTTATAATTTTCTAGTCAACTTCTAATCCTGATAGCCCTTATAAAACTGTCTACAACTCAAGTTACACAAATCAAATTTCTTTGATTCTTTCTTCCACATAAACTATACATATGAAAATATAACATTTTAAAATTTCAAGTCAATCTAAATGTTACACAATTATTGGTGATTTTCCAAATTCAGTCCTACTATCTTGAAACTCCCATCTGGCATACTTCACGTTTATGACTATAACTCAATATGTGCACATCCAAATGCAAAAGTCTTTTACAAGTATTTAGACCACATATGAATGAATATTTTTTATGTCTAATACTTTTCCTAATTCATACTCTAAAGCCCTCAAATCAGTAAAATACAGTAGCACTTCTTTTAAGTCTGTCAATCCGAATCAGTTGTACTTATATCCTAATTTCTCTTTACTCACATCCAATTTTAGCAAATCCTTTTACAAACATATATATATATATATATATATATATATATATATATATATATATATATATATATTTACAACTTTTATGTTTTATAGTTAATTAAATTCCGCCATTAAGGTCATAAAATTATAGGTGCAAGTTTCTACTTATACACAAATTCTCAAACCCTAATCTAACTTCCACATATCCTCACTTATACAACTCAAATCATCAACTATTCTAACTATAAAATTTATTAAATTGAATCAAGTCTAATTTTAAGAATTTATCTTAACTTGGAAACTTGAGTTCTTCTTTCACTTCTCCTTAAAATAGCTTGATCATTAACTAAATCACCTTTTTGATAGCTACTTCTTACTAATCGTCTACTCTATCTGCTTGAAATATTGGTTTCTATAAAGCAAATGGAAAAAATCTTTATGGAAAAGGGAGATGGAGAATTCGGCCAAACAATAAGAAATTTTCATAGGTTTGTTTTTCCAATTATATATATATAACAATAAAAAACTCTAAACAAATAAATAAACAAAACAAGAATAAGAAAAAGAACAAGAACATTAAGAATGTAGAAGAGAGAGTTTTTTATTGTTATATATATATATATATATAAAAACAAATAAAATAAACAAAACAAGAATAAGAACAAGAACAATAAGAATGTAGAAGAGAGAGTTTTTTACTATCTTCTAGGTGTGTATTACAAAGTAATAGGAACTCCTATTTATATAGGGTTCATCTCCATCATTGGTTATAATATATAAACCTACCATAAATTATAACATAAATTCACTATAAGTTATATCTTATAAATAATATAATAAAGCTAAACATAATATATCAAATAAATATATCAAGTAATAATATAGTGAGATATATGAAGAGACATATAAAATAATATAGTAAGAAAGATAAAAAGATATCCACAATAATATATATATTTATATATATATATATATATATATATATTTAAAACACATGGTTATTAGAAAAATCTAGAAATGGAACATATGTCCATGAAGTATGGAATAAAGATTAAGATGAATAAAAATCAATAAACTTTCACCATTTTAATGACATGTGGCTGGCCATCTAGAAGAAATAAAGCAATATTTTTATTTTATCAAATGGACATGTACTTCTTTAATTTTTTATTAAGAAATTAATAAGTATAAAGTTGACTAATAAAATTGGTCAAAATCTTTACATATAGCCGGCCATGTATTATAAAAGAATAATAATTATTTTGACTTTTGTTCTCTAATGGAAACATGAAAAGAAATGTAGATAAGTATGGAAATTTTTACCTCTTCAAAACTTGACAAGCTTTAAACTTTTAATAGTACTTTAAAAATAATAAAATACTGATGAAGAAGTTCAATTGACCAAAATTAAACAAGTGGCCGGCCCACTGAATGAGGAAAAAAATCTCTTTTGTCTTTGCCAAGTATAGAAAGATGAACAAATTGGTGGGTTCCAACTTCCACTAACTTGGAAAATTCTTATTTCCTCTTTATTCTTTCTAGTTTTTTGCAACTTCATTCTCATTTTCCTTTAATCAACTTCTAATTGATTTTTTCTCATTACCAACGATTGGGTTGTCTTTATTCTAATAACTCATGTACATTTTCGATTGAGGTGTTTCAAGTGTGTTTTGGCCATCAGACTTCAAGCGCTTCGAAAAGAGCTAGTCGATTTGGTTGCCAAATTAGTGAGTTATATAGTTTAATATAACATCCCATTTCCCTCATCTATTTTAATGTTACATTGCATACATGCATTATATACCATAAGAGTATAATGAATGTGATTGTAAATATTTGCAATCATATAATGAATGTTGGTGCTATGGTGGATGTGATGAATAAATTGTTATGATTGCGAATATTGTGTATTGTTTATGGTTGCTGGATAGGATTAGTATGAAATAGGACCACATAAGATGTTAATTATAATTATGATTTGATAAACATGAAATGATGAGTTATGACTTGTGTGACGGCAGAAGTTTGCTTATTTCTTGATGCTACTTACCAGTCGGATTAGTCCTGCTTGACTTAGGTTGTAATGGTGAAACTCTATATTTAGATATAAGAAACAATATTTGAAATTAGAGAGTCGGGTACAACAATCGACTCCTCATATTGATGTCTAGGGTAATTCATATCCTTAGATAATTTGATGATTTGTGTGATTCTACGATTTGATAAATGGTGCCCTAAGAGGATGTATTGATTGATTATGTAAAAGTGTGATAATGATATAATGATTGAGTATATTGCATTTACATAATTAAAATATGGTGTAATTACTATAAAATCCTGCATTTTTCCACATTATATTAAAATCTCTATATTTTTAAAAGTATACTATAAAGTCTATGTATTTTGGTTCTGTTAAAATATGAGGTCCTTCTGTCAAATCCATCCCATTTTGCCATTTACGAATTGTGAAAAGGCGTCACTACCCTTACTTATATACAAAATCTAAAGAGAGGGAATTCATTTGAAAGAACTGTCCCCTCATCTTCTTCTCTCTCAACTATTTCCATTTTTTTCAATACCAAATTATAACTTTTCAGATTTAAAATCTTCAAGAATAAAAATTTATCTGATAAAAATGTCACATCCTCCACTTTAGGAGATATGACAGTCCTACAGTATAGGAAAGCGTAAGTCACCCTAAACCCGTAGAACCCCTATATACGAATTTTATGGAAAAAAGGGTAAGGTTTCCCTTATATTTTCTACTCTATTCCCCAAAAAACTTCAATCTCAAATTCAATTTCTCTTTCTGGTGGCAATCCAGGTAACTCCTCTGGAAATTCATTCACTATCAAAATCTGATCCACCCCTGCAACAATCACCCGGGTGTCTATCACATAAGCCAAGTATCCTTAGAAATCCCTCCTTAAAAGCCTTCTAGCTCCTAAAACAGAAATAATACTAAACAAACTACCATGCCTTTCGCCTTGAAACACAAAGTTAGATTGTCCCTCTGGCTTAAACTCCACACTCTTTGCATAACAATCAATAGAAGCTTTATGTTGTGCTAGCCAATCCATACCCAGTATAAGATCTAGTTTTAATACTGGCAACTCTATTAATGTCACTAGAAGTCTACTCCCTTCAATCTCTACTACACACATATCATATTCCCGATCTACAGAAACCTCCAATGGCAACTCTATTTTTCTACTACCCTTACCCAATTTCTTTGTAAAAGTAGAAGATACAAATGAATGGGTAGTACCAGAATCAAATAAAATTGAAGCCAAATTATTCTAAGTCAGAATTGTACCTTCCATTATGGTATTTGATGTCTGAGCCTCCTATCGATTAAGGGCAAATACTCTGCCCTGTCCACTACTAGCAGGTAGCTGTGTAGGTGTAGCAGTGGTAGAGTTGCCTGTGTTAGAACTAGATGTTATACTGGGTATGGATTGGCTAGCACAATATAAAGCTTCTATTGATTGTTATGGGAAGAGAGTGGAGTTCAAGCAAGAGGGAAAATCTAACTTTGTGTTTCAAGGCGAAAGGCATGGTAGTTTGTTTAGCATTATTTCTGCTTTAAGAGCTAGAAGGCTTCTAAGGAGGGGTTGTCAAGGATACTTAGCTCATGTGAAAGACACCCGGGTGATTATTGCAGGGGTGAATCAAATTTCGATAGTGAATGAATTTCTAAATGTGTTTCCAGAGGAGTTACTTGGATTGCCACCAGAAAGAGAAATTGAAATTGAGATTGAAGTTTTTCCAGAAATATAATAGAAAATACAAGGAAAACCTTTCCCTTTTTCCTTAAAATTAGTATATAGGGGTCCTACGGCTTTAAGGTGCCTTACGCTTTCCTATACCTTAGGACCATCATATCTCCTGAAGCGGGGGATATGACAAAGTTGGTGTCAGAGCAAGAATTAAATTAAAATATAATTAATAACGTATATGTGTCATAAGATGTAAGTGAACCATGGAATAATAGAAATTTTTGTATCGTCAATTGTAAGTTATCTGTTATATGTGTATTCTATATATCATTAATTGATCTATGTTCTGGTGATTTTGTTATAGTAAAATGCTGCCAAAAGGACATTCAAGAGGGAGAGGATGAGGTAGAGGTGTTATTCATAAGGTGCCTGCTAGGCGGGGTCCCCTTCGACTTAACAGGAGATTGGAAGATGAGGTAGCTTCCCATATATCACTAGGAAGAGCCGAGTCAACTGAACTACCACAAGAAATAAGAAGAATTGAAGTGAAAGATGAGGAAGTAGCAAAAAACATGGAAGTAATGAATGGAGAATTAATAAGAGAAAATGAGCGATTGAGAAGGGAAGTAGAAGAACTGAGGAGAATTAGGTAAGATCCTATGCCTGCACCTGTGCCACCACCAGTACCTGATGTTCCTCTACTAGTAATGGTACCACCTCCTAGACCTTTGTGCGGCCAAAGGGCCGAAGGATTATTGATGAGGGTGGTGTCACTATATATGATTTTTTGAGATTGAGATTGCCTGAGTTTAGTAGATAGTAGGGAGATGAGCCCATTGAGTTCTTAGAGTGGCTAAAAAAGGTTGTGAGGAGGTTGTCGTGCTCTAATGTCAGAGCTATGGAATTAATTGGCTTGGTGTTAAAAGATAGAGCTAGGGATTTGTTTGAGAGGCATATTAATGACAAGTTGTATGGTGATAATCCACCAAGCTGGGTAGAGTTTAAACAATTGATGACTGATGAGTTTCTCACTAAGGGGGAAAAAGAAAGAAGAATGATTCAGTTTGAAAGACTATAACAGGGGAATATAAGTGTATAGGAATGTGCTAAGGAGTTTCTGAGGCTAGTTAAATTTGCCAGATGGATAGTTCCAAATGAAGCTGCTGAAATTAAGAGATTCAAAAGAGGACTGCATGTTTCCCTGCACAATGCATTATTGCTAGTAGAGTTTACTTCTTTGACCAAGTTAATCGATCAGGCCACTCAAATGGAATTGAAATATAAAGATGAAAGAGTAGCACGGGAGCAAAGAAGAAAGAGTAGTGGTATAGATCAAAGAAGCCAGTAGAGGATAGGGGAGCATATATCATAGGGTAGATCAGCAGAGAATGGGTTTCAGTTTCCACAAAGTCATATAACTGGTAGTGCTAAAGGAGGTCACAGTAGATCAATTGCGGCATTTTCAGCTCCTAGGATGTATGCCAGTGCACCTAGGGCAGGACAGTCTAGTCAGACAATTCCCACTTACCAGACTTATGGCAAGAGGCATCCAGGAACTTATAGGTGGTTGATTGGGGCTTGTGTTAGATATGGACAAAAAGATCATTTTATGAAGGATTGTCCACTTACTAGAAGATAGCAGGGTACTTCATCAGTATCATAGCCTTCTGTTCGGTAAGGTTAGCAGGGTAATAGGAACCTGGGAGGTAAAAGCAGAGGCCAGAGTACTACTGCTACACCTACACAACCACCTGCTGGCAGAGGACAGGGCAAAGTGCTTACCCTCAATAGACAAGAGGTTCAAACATCAAATACCATAGTGGGAAGTATAATTCTAATTCAGAATAATTTAGCTTCAGCTTTATTTGATTCAGGTACTACCCATTCATTTGTATCTTCTACTTTTGCAAAGAAATTGGAGAAGGGTAGTAGAAAAATGGAGTTATTATCGGAGGTTTCTACACCATTAGGTAAAACTGTTATTGTAGATCGGGAATATGACATGTGTGTAGTAAAGATTGAAGGGAGAAGACTTCTAGTGACACTAGTAGAGTTGTTTGTGTTAGAACTAGATGTTATATTAGGTATGGATTGGCTAGCACAGTATAGAGCTTCTATTGATTGTTATGGGAAGAGAGTGGAGTTCAAGCCAGAGGGATAATCTAACTTTGTGTTTCAAGGTGAAAGGCATGGTAGTTTTTTTAGCATTATTTTTGTTTTAAGAGCTAGAAGGCTTCTACGGAAGGGTTGCTAGGGATACTTGGCTCATGTGATAGACATCTGGGTGATAGTTGCAGAGGTGGATCAGATTCCGATAGTTAATAAATTTCCAGATGTGTTTTTAGAGGAGTTACCTGGATTGCCACCAGAAAGAAAATTGAATTTGAGTACGAGATTGAAGTTTTTCTGGGAATAGAGTAAAAAAATACAAGGGAAACCTTGCCTTTTTGCGTAAAATTCATATATAGAGGTTTTACAGGTTTAGGGTGCCTTAAGCTTTCCTATTCCCTAGGATCGTCATATCTCCTGAAGTAAGGGATGTGATAAAAAATCTTCCAAAGAACAAGTATTTTCGAAAAAGACATTACCCTTTAACCATTACCCATTCTGTATTTTCGAAGAAACCACTGGCTAGAGAGAGCAAATGAGGTATGTGTTTACTTATGTATTGGTGATTTAATCTATTTGTATATTTTGTTTTGTATGTTGAAGGACAAGTTGATGATTTGGGTTTTGAAATGTTATCGAATAATGGGTGGGTTTGCATGGGGTTGCAAAAAAGGGGTAAAAAATTACTAATTTTTTTTGCTTAGTTGTGGAGTTTATGGGCTATATCTATGTATTGGCTATATCTTAGTTGCGGAGTTTGTGGGTTAGGGATTTGATAGATTTTGGGGTTAGAGTTAGGGTTTAAAGGCTTAAATTTACTGGGTATAAAATAATAAATGTTAGTTGTTAAAGATTATAAAATAATGTTTCAGGATTATTTTTGCAAATGAGTGTGTGCCATTGACTGCACTTGTTTATTATTTTTTGTTTGTTTATTGTTTGTGGGTATGACAGTGTGAAAGTTTGTAAATTTCTCTGCCATTGCTCATATTTATTTCATTTGTTCTTGATTTTCTGATGGCATATACAAAATCATACACTTTGCATCTTCACTTTGAGGATTATAAAGCATACATTGACAATGTAGAGCTAGATACATATTCCAGAGTAATACTAGTCAGATATTGCTACAAGGCTTTTCAGACATTAAAAGCCCGAGATATTGAAATAAGCAGTGGGAATGGGAAGATATTGAGGACTAATGCAGATGTGGATGATATGTTCAGACAATACAAAGAAAATCTTGAAGTCCCTATATATGTAGATAAGATAGTGGAACCTATTGATGTTGCTGGACCTAATGTTGAATTTCAAGCAAATGTGGAACCTGAAATAGTTGTATTAGATTCAAATGAAGATGAATCAATTACAGAAGAACCACCTACAGAAGAACATTATCTAGTTCTTAAAATTGATTATCATCCTCAGCCTACCCCTCCCACCATACCTGAAACTGAACTAGAGGAGTATGTACAACCTGAACCTGAAACAATCCCACATTATGAACCTAACCATAATCCAGAAACTCAAGATGAACCTACCCCAAAAATCAACCTGAACCTACCCAACAAATTAACCCTCAAACTGAACCTATCCCATAAACTCACCCACAAACTGAACCTACCCTACAAAGTTACCCTCAAAATGAACCTACCCTAGAAACTAACCTTTAAAATGAACCTACCCCACAAACTAACCCTCAAACTTAACCAACCCTTAAACTGAACCACCCCACAAACTGACCCTCAAACTGAACATACCTCATATACTCAACCTCAACCTACCCCATATACTCAACCTTAACTTGTCCCGCATATGGAACATGAACATATAGAACCTAAACATGTTATGAAGGGCAAAGGCAGGGGCAGAGGAAGTGGCAGGGACAGTGGTAGAGGCAGTAGTAGCAGGGGGAGTTAAACAAAGAAGGATTAGGGCAAGAGCAACTGATGATGTGGATAGTGGAGAAAGTGATAATGAATACATGTATTCTGATAGTGATGATAGGGATTGGCTAGAAGAAAGGGGTGAAAAAGGGGGAGCAAAAGATATAAGGATCAATATGCCAATGAGTGGCAGTGGGATGGACAATTTGAAATTGTATTTGAAGTAGGACAAGTGTTTGGAGATGTTACTATATTTAGGAAGGCTCTTTTTTATTATGCAATTAAAGTTGGATATACCCTACAGAGGTTAAAAAATGATGGAGAAAAGGTGGCTGCTAAATGCACAGGTGAAAATTGTAACTGGAGAATTCATGCATCAAAGTTGGATGACAATCATACATTCATGATTAAGACTTTGATGAATGAACATACTTGTGTGGCCCCAACTTCAACAAGGAATCCAAATGCAACAACCAGATGTGTCTCAAGCAAACTCATGGAAATGCTTAGTGCTGACCCAAACATGAGCTATGAATTAATGAATCAGCAATTAAGCAGTAAATAGGGGATTAATTTTCCAATGTGGCAATTGTATAGGGCAAGGGCCCAAACTAGGATGCAATCTGAGGGTACACACCAAGATAGATATAGAAAGCTTAGAAAGTATATGGAGTTTGTATTACAAGTTAATCCTGGTAGTGTAGTCAAGTTTGAACCTATTGAAAAACAAACTCCTGATGACCCTACTATAACACCTCAGTTAAATCTAAAACCTGAACCACAAAGGGTAACTTAGGGGAATTTTGATTTGACTTGAAAGTTGTGAATTTTTATATGTTTATACTTTAATTGAACGTGTATGCATGTTATATGGTGTGTTTATATGAATAGAGGGGGTTTAAAGGTTGTTAGGAAGCAGTCGGGTAAAATTGAGTTTTTGGTGAACTAAGGGCAAAATGGTCATTTCACACCCTTTGTGTTTTTAGTGGAAATTAACATTATATTTGAAGATAAAAGAGAATATCAGGACATGAAAATAGAGGTATAATGATCAAATGAATTATTGTTGGAAGATTAAAACCGGTAGAAAATAATTCCGGGCAAAGTTAATCGGATAGGGATTCAATTTGAATTAGGGGCAGTATAGTCTTTTACTAAGGAATATGGACATATTTGGTGTATGCAAGCTTATGGTATCATTTTAGGTTAACCTAAATCAAACCATTGGATGAAAAGATCAAGAATTGAATTGTTAATAAGCTAGGTTGCATAATTTTTACCATAAGTTCAATGTATAGGATTACACCATTGATATTTAAGGTGATATTTCACACCTCTTCATCTTCCTTAGCAAATTTTCCAACCAAAACTTTCTCTTTCTTCCTTAGAACTTTCGGCCACCATTGATGTTATCAAACCAAGTTATTTTCTTTCATTTTTTGATTCAAACTTATTAATTCCATCATTCTAAACACAAATATATCCTTAGATTCAAAGAAAGAGAAAAGTTGATAAATCAAAGCTTTGAAGATTTCAAAGAACTATTGGAAAAGCAAGTGATTTTACCATTCTTTTGGTTTAATTATGTTCTTTAGGTGTTCTTTGATGTTAATTAGTATCAAATATGTGTTTAGGTTGGAAGAAAACTTAAAAGTTGGAAAGGAAACCCTAACTTGAAAAGGTATGATTAAAAGGTGTTATTTGATGGAATTTTTGTTCAAATGTGTTGTATTTGATGTATATGTAATGAATTAGTATCCATTTGATAGAAAGAAGTCCATTTGGTTAGTTTTCCATGTTGGCCAAATGGTGAGGTGCTTAAGGAAGAAGTTGTTCTTTGGTGTTTAATAGGTTTAAAAGCTTGAATGTTATGCATTTGATATGTATTTATGTTATATGAATGATTGGTGTTGAAA